>JAVTVY010015735.1:0-60324 GCA_036873755.1 Hanleya hanleyi | reverse complement strand
TATATTCTATTGATTCAGTTAACTCTGTCACATTTCATCTCATCTCTACTTTATTTATATGAACACCGTATATATTTGTTGACATTTTAATATATTATGCGTTATGCGTCTACAAAATGACGCATTCATATCGCGCAGTCTTCTATACTGGCTATCGCTATTTATACCCTCAAATATTAATACATTTGCATTTTGCAGCAAAATGTCAACATAGCTATCATCTGTCATAAATAAATTTATTAGTAGGAAAACTAGAATGGTGTTTCCTTCTTTCTTCCCCTTACTGACCCCCGAGTCCAGCGCAATCAAATTGAAGAAAGCAATCATTCATTGCTCGTGTCGGTGATGTGTAAATCACAACCATGTTTTGCTGCATTATATTTGCGTGTCACCAGATTCCCTACACACACAATTGTATTCATGTCATCGTCATCTTCAGGCCGCTCTGATAGGACATGGCCGACGACTGCCTACTGAATGTCGGATCTGACGCTGGTACAGCCGAAGGTTACTCACTGTATCATTCCCGTTTGATTTTCGCTCGTGTATCTCGAAACAGTCGAGATATACGGGCATCCAGAAAGATGCTGTCGGTTCCGCCAGAAGCTGTTGTTCGTGGTACAATTATTCCAAATAGAATGAATGGTGGCATTTTGACTGGATAATATCAGGACCACCTCATGGTTAATTCTGCGCACTGAAGATGTTCCTGTTTAATTCTAGACAATGTGTGACAGTACAATGATGGCCATTTTTCTGGTTGTGCATATAGGTCGTGTGGCTATTGATTCAGTATTTGAGTGCTGTCCTCATATTCCTGTCCGCGATAATTAAGTCGCAAACACTGTTCTTGACAGTAATTTTCATATCTGCATATATATAGGGAGATTTCTACATTCATATTACCGCTACCCGGTACCGTAAACTCATACCATCTGCACAGCAACGATGTACTGTAAGCCTGTGGTGTTTTAAAAATAGGAATATGTGATTTGTGAATTTTCCATCTTACCTCGACTTTGCCGAAGTCCCCGATTTTTTATCTCGACATAAAGGTGGGCGTGGATGGATACTTGTTGGCTAAGCCATCTAATCCGTAGGAACGACTCTCATCATCTTTTTTTGAAGTAATCCATGGTATCCTTATGATATTCCATTCGTTCTAATAAATCATTTACCATGAATCGCAATGAGATTGTATCAGCCAATCTGCCCCATGTTTTTAGCGGACAACGTTAACGTTTATTCGCAGTTACAAAACGTACGGTATTGTGAGATAGCGTCAACAATGAGCTCATCGCGTATTGTTGCGTCGGACTGTTTGTTCTATAGTGATGTCACAGTGCAACGCGGCGTCAAGCTTAATGTATTGTCTGCTCCCGGTGACGCGGTCAGATTGTAAATGTCACATTTTCGTTAAGTTTCAGGCTTAGAAAGAAACGAAATGATATACATTATCTTGGCGAGAGTGAGATTGCACATAACCCGTTTCCCGGATAATGTCGATACGTCTGTTTGATTGTTTAGCTAAAGCTGAAGGGATTATGTATTTGCGCTCAAGGAGATTTTAAGGAGAAAATCGGTTCCGTATCCAAGGATCTTCGGAATAAACAGACGCCATCTTGACGCCAGTTTATGCGGCTTGATGGGATATTTGTTGTATCATTTTGGACAACAAAGCGTGTTCGAGTGATATACTTATGCGATTATTATCTTCGTCTACTCTCCAATATAATATCAGGTGAGTGATATACGGCAATGTTTGGTCGAAATGAGCATGTTGTACAGAAACCTTGTCATCGGACGAACAAAACGGAATGACAAAGAAGGCCGTTTTCAAATCACCAACATAATAGTAACAGTTTTCGACACAGTTTTCCACGAATATCGAATGTAATAATCAACATCACTAAAATGTACAAGTTCCCGTACTGTGTTCCCTCAATAAAGACACAGCCGCCTGCTTCCGATATAGTCTGATAAAGTTGTACTATATATGTAAATGACTGGCCAAACTATTCTCGTATATGGCCGCACCAAGGAAGATCCCCATATTGATATAGGACATTAACAAGAACAAATTGTGGCATAAGGAAGGCTGGTAACCCATGTACCCGGAAGCGGAGCAGAAATTTTAAAATGAGTAGAGGAGCCAATAAGTCTACGACCTGTTACTCATAACAGAGGTATCGAAGACGTCCACTATGTTGTTCCGCAGCGTATTCAGCCCAAGGTTTGGTAATCCAATATCTTTGTGGAGTCGGTTTTATCTCCCCTTAATCCCATCCGAATGCTCGATTCAGACCCCAAAGGCGATTCAGGTGACACGACAGCAGTTTTGTGCATAGAAGATGAAATACCGAGGAAAAACAGGACAGTCCACCGATTGGCTGTTATTCATCCTTGGCTGGAATAGTTAGTGTCATATATATTCAAATTCATTCTAGAATATTTGACAAGGAAAAATATACTTGCAAGCTGGAACAAATGTTGGGAGAAAGCAACATTGTGACAGGTTTTTGTCGGGTACCCTCCTTTGGTATTTTGGCATTTTTTAGTTTCTTCGGCCTGATTTCCTTTCTGTATGCATGGCGGTCTGTCTGACTGTCTGGTTGAAAATCGATCCACCCTTCGCGTCTTTTTTTCTTCCCGATCAATTTGAAATAAACGAATCAGTCTAAGGAAGTCTAATGCAGCCACTTATTTTCATATGCTGTGAATTGTCCGACAATGGCGCTAATTTTTAGCCTAGACATTTTCTATCTCGAAAAATGTGTTTCTTGATGACAAGTTCAAGCGAGTTTAACCAGCCATGTAAGTTTTGAAAATATTCAAACAAACCGCCTGGAATAGATTTGCTGTCGTGGGACAGCCAGTAATTTATTTTGTCTCCGACATTTCATCAGTTTAATTGAGGGAAAACTCTGGTAGATACCCGACTCATCCGGTCCGGATAAGGTTAAAATCCACGTCATGTCGATTTTCTCTACTCAAGGTGACTAGGATTAGTTTTCTAATTCAATGATCATGAATACTTAACCTAATGTGTTTTTCTTTATAATTTATTGACAGATTGACATATGATAATGATTCCTGACTCCCCAAGACATATCCTCGGCTCCACGGTTCCCAAAAAGCGACGGTCCTCTGAAAGTCTTGAAGACGTGGTTAAAGGTGCGGTGCAGTTCACCCATGGAGTCTTTCCTCTGACATAGAATGCCGATTGATCTTCAACAGGCAACCATGTGTTCACTTTATCTGAATGTCGCACCTCAAGTGAAAAACAAAGGTGAGTAGAGTGCGTTCTTCTCGGACAGTATAGGTTGGTGCATTTGCAGAGCTTAGTTCTTTACTTTCTGTTTTGGATGTAAATTATTGGTACCGGTAACTATTAGTTGAATTGTCAGATTTGTCTATGTTTGGCGTACAGATCAAACAGTAATGAAGAGAATACGCGGAAAGTATTTCGCCCCAGACCTAAATATTTTTCCTAATACCCCTTCGACTAAGGGTTTGAAACTTACCACACTATATTCTTGGGTCATGCTCATTCAGAAAATGTAAAAATCCAAGATGGCTTTTGTGATGAATTCACAGTGACGTCAGAATTTTCGATTTTTTATTTATGTCTTTTCTTCGCAAAAACTGCATATAAATAAATTAGCAAATAATTGTCTGATGTGAAATAAAATTTTGAAGAAGAAGACATCACTTTTCTGGTACCCCACATAACCGCCATTTTGAATTTAACCATGATCCTCTGGTCCGGAGGTCGAGCCTATATTTGCCTAGTTGTGGATGTATGGCCTGAATTTCAGGAAAAATCCCTAAAATATTTTGAGGCTGAAGTATGGAGTTCAATTTTGATTTATTTTATTTTAATTCCATTGCCTGTCTGTAAATGGTGCTGATCTCCCTCGCCAAGATAGCGATGGAGAGGAACGGACAACTGCTCAGTGTGGCTCACCAGGAAACACTAACGTTACAGTTATTGTTACTGTCCCAGAATTCATTTCGTTGTTGGTATGTACTAATTCCTGTTATTTGTTTCCTTTGCAGAGGTCGTTTCTGTAACAGAACGGAAACCAGAGAAGAGATCATCCGCCAAAGCTTTATCGAGTGTCACGGTATCTCCCATCTGAAGAAAATCAAATTGCAACTGCCTGGAAGTTGGAAATGAGAGAAACGTCCGACAAACGGCAAATCAACATCGGGCGGCCATGAACTCGCATGGATGGAACAATCTAAAATCGTCATCGGACAGCCTGGGTCAGGCATCGAACATCTCGGACATGGCATCGTTAGTTAACATTGGACATCGGTAGGAAGATGGCCACTCCAACGAAGAGAAGGAAGCGGTTATGGAGGAAGTCTAAATTCCAGGGTTAAGGAAATGCCACCGAAAAGACGAGGTTACCTGATCAAACTGGCACGAAGGTATCAGAGGTTTTGTAATATCAACCCTCAATACGCTAGGGCGGATCCCGACCTGTTCATGACATTATATATTCTATTGATTCAGTTAACTCTGTCACATTTCATCTCATCTCTACTTTATTTATATGAACACCGTATATATTTGTTGACATTTTAATATATTATGCGTTATGCGTCTACAAAATGACGCATTCATATCGCGCAGTCTTCTATACTGGCTATCGCTATTTATACCCTCAAATATTAATACATTTGCATTTTGCAGCAAAATGTCAACATAGCTATCATCTGTCATAAATAAATTTATTAGTAGGAAAACTAGAATGGTGTTTCCTTCTTTCTTCCCCTTACTGACCCACGAGTCCAGCGCAATCAAATTGAAGAAAGCAATCATTCATTGCTCGTGTCGGTGATGTGTAAATCACAACCATGTTTTGCTGCATTATATTTGCGTGTCACCAGATTCCCTACACACACAATTGTATTCATGTCATCGTCATCTTCAGGCTGCTCTGATAGGACATGGCCGACGACTGCCTACTGAATGTCGGATCTGACGCTGGTACAGCCAAAGGTTACTCACTGTATCATTCCCGTTTGATTTTCGCTCGTGTATCTCGAAACAGTCGAGATATACGGGCATCCAGAAAGATGCTGTCGGTTCCGCCAGAAATTTAGACGTTTTTTTTTTTTTTTTCAAAATGAGCTACAAATAACTGGTTTGGCACCCCTTTCCCCACAGCTGGTGGGACATACCACCTCTTAGAAATGAACAGGATATCACAGTTTTTTCTCAGACATGCAGTGATAATAAGATTTCCTCACCTCCAGGTGTAACTTCCTAAGTTGTAGGAGAGGATAACTGGTATTCACATGAGGTCCACATGAGGTCCACAAGCCGATCTAATCCATTATCCTGTTACCAATGCACACAATGAGAGTGGGGTCCAGTATTTGCCTGTTCCTATAGATCATTGAAATACAAACACAATTAGATAAAACTCAATCAGGGCAGTATACATTCTGTAGCAAATTATTGTCACTGCATGAACTGGTTAGGGATACTACCAAAATAGAGTACTCTCGCTGAACAAGAAAAGACAATAACCAATAAGCTGTTCCATCAACTTTTAATGACCCGCACAACTGGGATGAAAATTCAATTCTACATGGTCTGGTGCCAATTTTATTTAATAAATTGATTATGTCAAAAAGTTCTTAAACTTTAGTACAGTGTATTTTGTGAACTAACTGTCCTCCGATAATTACTGGAGGATACATTTTATTTCTTTAAATTTTTATTCATAGCAATTTATCTGTATTTCCTAAAGTTATAATCTTATGAAAGTCAGTTACGGGTAGGAACAGCTCGCTGTGAAGCTGGATTGTCTGAGACAGCAATATCGCATATTTACCTATAATCGTCCTTGAATTATACTAATCGACAAATTAAACATATTTAACTCCATCTGTCCATGTACACTGCAAATTTATCTCACAGTTATAACAGACCTGCTTGTATCTATATAATCCATAAAATCTGATTAAATTCAGCCCTAGTACAGCGATAGGACGAATAACATAAACTTGTGCAACTTAGTTTACAATTGTTTTGTGACTAGGTGAAATAATTTGTCAAAATCGATTAAAATCTCACCGAAATATCGAGTATTCCCATATCATGGATTTTCACCAATCAACGGTACTCATTTAGAAATACCATTATCTTCACATGTAATCATGTATTCATGAATACATGTAATGCAAGTACATGTACATGTTGCAGAGGAAATGTACCAGGATCTAATTATAGAGTATAATCCATGCACAGAAGTAAATTAGCAGCCTGACTTTTGTCCTGTATGTGTACATGTAACCGACATAAGTTTATACATGTATTGTGATGTCACAACACAAGCCATTTTGTTATGACGTCAAGCATAATAGTATACTGTGACAACAAGTAAGTGCAGCCAATGTACCATTTTATCAACTGTTTAAGTATACATGTACTGTTGTGTAGAAGAAAACCATATATAGTACAAATTGTATTCACCATAAAGGTCGGAGTACGGTAGCCATTTCGCAATGGGACATAAAACGTGAAATATACATTGATTGAAATTGTAGTTTAAGGGCCGCTTCCCATTCGGATTTCGCGGCCCATCAACTCAATGTTTTATTTGGATTTCGCGGTACATTTCTTTTTTTTCTTTTAATATCTTTTCCAGCGCTAAATATATAAATAAATAAATAAATAAATGAATAAATAATAAATAACAATGATAGATTAGCAGGAGATATAAATAGAAGTAAATGAAAGTCGCTATGTACAAGTTCGTAAGTCTCTTTCGGGTTTTTTGGGTTAAGTTATACTAGTAAATATGAGTTCACTGTAGGTCTAATCGCGTGGATGATTCCTTTGTCTTGGTACCCCTTTGTACGCACAAAGCCGTCCAGAAAAAACTGGGAGAACCATGGGCGTCTTCAGGATTTTTCGAATCGACTTCCGTAACGACGCCCTTGGGAACAGGGTCGATTCTTCCAGAAATCTGTGCCTGTAACTATTGCTTGGAGTGTGTATTGGGGCACAGGACGGCAGGTCTACGTCCTATATTGTGTGAAAGTCAAAGGATGATATGTGTTGAGGCGTCATTTCGGTGTCATATATGGGGTAGCGTGTCTGTGTGGTTTAGGATTCGGTATTCTGGTTGCTCAGTTCGGTGGAGTAGCCTGTCCAGCGTGGTACAGGGTCGAGTATCCTGGTCGTTCTTGTTGTCCGACGATGATGATCTTCATGCATGTTCATCTCCATTTGGTGTTGTTTTATAATATTTGTCGTCATCGGTGTTCTGTTTCATGGCTGGTCTTACTCGTCTGTGGTCTTCAGTGTGCTGTGCCTGTATTACAAAGAATAGAAGAGTTTGTAGTTTCTTGTTTTCTGGTGTTATTTTTTGCCATCGACTGGCACTATCGTGATCTAAGTCACACATGATCAATAGCAATAAATAATTAGGTACTAAATATTATAAATAAAAATATTTTTATAGTTAAAGCCGATTGTGAATGTTTGATATAACCTCCAGTCTACTGCCCCTGCATGAAGACCGGACGGTTAATATTCGTTAACGAGGGTTGGAAATAAGGGAACACAATTTGGTCGGAGCTCGTTATTAGGAGCTTTTAATTTGATCAGTGAATTTGTCTATGTTATTGCTATGGCATTTTGAAATAATTAGGTACTAAATATTATAAATAAAAAAAAAATTTATAGTTAAAGCCGACTGTGAATGTTTGATATAACCTCCAGTCTACTGCCCCTGCATGAAGACCGGTCGGTTAACATTCGTTAACGAGGGTTGGAAATAAGGGAACACAATTTGGTCGGAGCTCGTTATTAGGAACTTTTGATTTATCAGTGAATTTGTCTATGTTATTGCTATGGCATTTTGATTGGTTAGTGTCCAAATTTGATCAGTCATTTCTGATCACTGACCCTCATTTCCGCCCCTGTGAAATAGTTTTGACTCTAAGCGTGCTACATTTATTCAAATTTGGTCCTAGGTTTATTGGTGTAACCATATGGTATTAAATGGTAGAGTGATAGTCAGTAGATTTGATGTAAGCTAGTAAGGTGGAGTATACTTTGTTTATAAGAGGTGGTTTAGGATTTAATATAGAAGCCAACGACAGAGGGACATTTAAGTTTTTGAGTTTGTTTTCCAGTGTTCGGCGATAGAGGTCATGTTTTGGGCATTTGAGTATAAAATGTTCTATCGTTTCTTCTTCGTTGTTGCATGAAGTGCATAGTGGTGATGTGTTTTTTATTAGCTTAGATAAGTGAGATTTTAGTCCTGTTTTACCAAGTCTTAATCTTGTGATGATGCGGTCGTCACGTTTGCTGTCTAGCTGGAATCCGCAACTCTGTCTTTTCCCCTTATCTAGAATACTATGTAGCTATCTACCTCGGTTTTCTTCGTTCCATTCTTTTTCCCATTTACTATCTATTCTGGTTCTAATGATGGAATTCAGTTCTTTGGTTCCTAGTCCTATATGCGCGTCAGGTGCAGTTTTGGTGAGGCTGTCTTTGGCTGTCCTATCGGCTGCTTCATTTCCTCTAACGTCCACGTGGGCGGGAATCCAAGCTAAAATGGCGTCAATGTCATTGTCTCGTATTTGTGTGCATAAAATTTCTATTTCGTGTATGAGGTCAGGTCTGCTGTCGGATTTGGAGTTCTTTATAGATACCAGTCCGCTTAAGGAATCACTAAGAATAACAGTGGAAACCGGTCGGTTCTGGAGAACCCATTCGAGGGCCTTGATTATGGCGACTAATTCAGTGGTGTATACGGACATATTGTCTGGTAGTTTGAAACCTTCGTGAATGTCAAGTTCTGGTATAACGAATGCAGAACCTGTATTGTGACTTGTGTTTTTGGAGCCGTCTGTATATATTTTCAAGCGATTTTTCCAATGTGTGTCAATATATTCGAGGGAAGTGACTCTTATATGCTCTGGGTTGTCCTGTTTGGTGATGTAGCTATGTATATTCGTGTCCACGTGTGGTGTGATTAGTTGCCATGGTGGTCTATTGACCTTGTCAGTGTCAGAGATACAAGAGATTGGAATGTCGTGTTCTTCGAATAATCGTTCTATCGTGTAACCGAGTGGTGCAGAGTCTTTTTCCCATTTTGATTTTAGGAATTCGTATTCGGTTTTTGGGCCAAAAATTTTGTGGCATGGGTGGTTTTCGCCCTTGGCTATTGTTTTCCCTGCATATTTCATTGACAGTTCTTCTCGTCTTAAATGTAAGGGTTTTTCATTAGTTTCTATTTGTAGACTACATAGAGGAGTTCCTTTGAACGCCCCGGTGGCTATTTTTAAGGCCGAATACTGAATGCTGTCTATTCTTTTCAAATGGGTCTTGCATGCTGATTGATACGCGATTGAACCATAGTCTATTTTGGATCTGATGAGTGTTTGATATAATTTGATTAAGCTAAGTTTATTGGCCCCCCAGATGGTACCCGATACGCACCTCATAAGGTTCAGGTCTTTGTTACACCGAATAATTAATTGGTCAATGTGTTCTTTCCAAGTGAGTTTTCGGTCGAATATCATACCTAGGTATTTGACACTATTCTTAAACTCGATTTTCTGTCCTCCTAGTGATAGCATGATGTCTGTGTTCTGTTTATTTGAGAATAGCACACCGGTAGTTTTGACAGCTGAGAATTTGAATCCCCATTTATCGGCCCAATCGCTGACTGTATTCAGTACCTTTTGCATTATGCTTGTTAATTTTTTTATCGAGCCAGCAGATTTCCACATGGCAGCATCGTCAGCAAAGAGTGATTGTTCAATTTCAGGATGTTTTGTGTCAATTTCGTTGGCCAGGCCATTAATCAGGATGTTAAAAAGAGTGCTTATGACGCTGCCCTGTGGGGTGCCGTTATCTAGCTGGTGGTCCATGGAAATGGTGTTACCAATACGGACTTTGAAGTTTCGGTCATGAAGAAAATTTTTTATCCAGTGTTGTATTCTTCCCTTAATTCCCAGGTTGTTTAATTGGGTGATAATCCCGTCTTGCCATACAAGGTCAAACGCCTTTTCAATATCCAAGAAAATTCCTAATGTATATTGGTTTTTGGCATTACCCTTTTTGATGGAGTGTTGGAGTCTGGCTATGTGGTCTAAAGTACTTCTCTTTTTTCGAAAACCGCTTTGTGTTTTGTTTAACAGGTTGTTGCTTTCCAGGTGATATTCAAGTCTGTTTTTGACCATCGTTTCCATAATTTTGCATAAATTTGACGTGAGTGAGATCGGCCTATATGACTTACTGTCTGATGGGTCTTTACCAGGTTTTGGTATTGGGATAACAATAGATGATTTCCATTTGGTCGGGAGTTGTTTAGTCTTCCAGCTCACATTAATTAGTTTTAGAATTAGTTCCCGAGTGTTGTTTGGTAGGTGTTTTAGGATTGTATACCCTAGTTTGTCTTCGCCGGGTGAACTTTCTTTTTTAGAGTGTAAAGCTTTTCTGTATTCATTGATAGTAAAGTCTCCGTTAAGGTAGTTTTCTATATAATCATTTGTGTCATTTTCCAGGATCGTTTCTTGCTTGATTTTTCTGAATTCTGGTTTAAGGTTGCTATTGCTACTGTTTGATGCGAATGATTCAGCAAGATATTCTGCCTTTTCGAGATTAGTTCTCTTTGTTTTGTTTAGTACGGGTATTGTGTTAGTTGCTTTCCCTTGAATGCTTTTTATTTTATTCCATACTTTCTTTGAGTTAGTTTTCGTATCTATAGTGTTGCAGAAATCTTCCCAGCATCTTGATTTGGCTTCTTTGACGCTTTTTTTCTGCTATTGTTTTCAGTTCCTTATATATTTCATGATCACTCTGGAGCCGGCTTTTTTTGAATTTTCTGAGTGCTTTTTTCTTTGCTGCGATGTTCTTTCCACACTCTTGGTTCCACCAAGGCACTGGATTTTTGTTGGGTCGCTTATTCGTAACTGGAATATGTTTTTGTGCTATGTTTAGAAGTTTGCTGGTTATATTTTCATTGAAAGTCTCTATATCATTACTAACTATATCGTCATGTATTAGACTTTGGCAATCGTTTTGGAAGCTTTTCCAGTCTGCCTTGGAGTATTGGAAGCGTGGGAGAGGGTCTGTCTGTTCAAAATCTGGTTTCATGCTAAATTTAGTCAGGATTGGAAAATGGTCGCTGTCTAGTGTATCTGGTAGGACTGCCCATTCTGATTTAACTGCTAGTTCGGGAGAGACTATTGTTAGGTCAATTGCAGTGAGTTTACCGGTTCGCATATCTATTCTAGTCCCTTCTCCTGAATTCAGGAATACTAGGTTATTATCATCTAACCATTTTTCTACTGATTTACCCCTATCATCTGACGTGGTGCAGGTTTCGTCCCAGATTGGATTATGGCTATTGTAATCGCCGCAGATTATAATTGGTGAGTCATATTTTTGGGTGATTTTGTTAAGTGCTTTTTGTGATATTGTTTTTAGAGCGCCAGGGGAGTACAGGTTCACTATATTTATAGGTATATTATTTTGGAACACCCGTATAGCTTGCCATTCGAGGTCTTCATTTTCTGGGCTCTTGTCTAATTCTAGCTGTATGAGTTCTTCCTTAACTAGTGTGAGGTTGCCTCCCTTTGGGCCGTTTAGTCTGTCTTGTCTATATGGCGTATATCCTTTTATTACAAATTTATTTTTTCCTGGTTTAAGAAATGTTTCTTGTATACATATGATGTCAGGGTTTATTTCATTCACTAAGATTTTAAGATTGTCTCCGTGCTTTGCAATGCCATTCGCATTCCATTGTAGTACGGTGAGTTGTTTATTGAAAGTTGGGTTGTTATGTGTTGCGCGGTGGGTCTAACCTATTGTCCCTGGTGTTCTCATATAGAGGTGTTGAGGGCGTTATTGTGTTTCCTGGGGGTTGATGTTTTTCTTTTGTATTTTGGATTGAATCCCCATGCTATTATTTCTTTGGGGTTAAATTCCCAATTCAAGAAGTCTTGAGCAATGCGGGCTATTATGTCAGTTCTGTTTGTTTTTGGGTTGGCATTGTGGACCGAGTTAATAACAATGTTAATGAAGCCTAGGAATTCGATTTTACTCAAGTTAATTGTTTCGGGTTTGTCCTCGGTTTCTGACTCCATTGTTTGTTCTGTCACTGGTGCCTTATTGTTAATTACTACTTCGTTCACAGGTTTTCGCAGGTTTATTGTTTCTCTGAGTTTTTGATTCACTTTTGCTTCTCTGACTGCTTCTGCGTAAGAGATGCCTTTGTCGGCTCTAATGTACTGTACTGCTTTAGCATTTTTGTAGTGAATACACCCTTTCCAAGCTGAGCTATGGTTCTGCTTGCAGTTTGCGCATTTTTTATGGGTTTCTGTGCAGTGCTCGTAGCTATGGGGCCCTGAACATTTGGGACATACAGCACTGGCTTTGCAGTTTTTGGCTGTGTGAGAAGAAATCTTCTGGCAATTAAAACATCTTTTTGGGGTTTCGTAGAAGGGCTTGACTGTGACGTTACGGGTCCATAGACAGACAGTATCTGGGAGTTTACTTCCACTGAATACTAACATTATGCTAGTTGTATCTGTTTTGTCCTTTTGCAGTCTTTTAGCGAATACTACATTTTGCTTCGAGAGAGTAGTTCTAATATAGTCTAGCCCAACACTTAGATCAATTCCATAAATTACGCCTTTGCATTGCTCTCTTTTTTGTTGATACTGTTTTACCGAGACGGGTTTTCCAGCTAGGAGGTCTAACCTAAGGAGTTTTTCATACTGTGTTTTAGAATGGCAGTGGATTTTGAGGTCTCCTCCGGGTAATTCATAGATTGTTTTTACGTCTCCGGCTTGTTGTTGTATGTCTTTCGCAACTTTGGCTTTAGGTAAGCTCGTGGCTTTTATTTGAGTAAGGCTGTGTATGACAGCCACAAAATTGAAAAGGCTAGGCCTTTCGGGGAGGGCTCGATGTTTTTTGGTGGGTGGGGATTTTTCAGTGTTGATTTCTGATAGCTTCCTTTTAGGTGTTTTTACGGTGGATTGGGAGGCTTCCATTGTTAGATTTGGTTTTGTTTAGATCAGGACTAGTTGCTATTTGGTAAGGAGTGACTTTAGTGATAGGAAATATTAGTCTATGTGGAAAAATTCAATTCAAAACTTAGCTCTGGCTGGCTGGTTTCTCTCGCTCTTGTTGTAGTTTGGTAATCCTGTAACGCCGGGGAACCGCAGTGGAACACAAAGGCTTGGAAGTCTAGGCTGGCTTGGCAGATCAAAAACACGTCCGTTCACTCTAAGCGCTGAGTAGACTGTATCCAAGCAGTGGTGTGATATAACCTATATATCTCACCCTCCGGGAGATTTCCTCCAGCTAGGGGTGCATGGCCAATCTTCACATGAGGTCCCCAAGCCTGGGCTTTTCCAGCTGACAATGCAACAATATACTGCCTTGATGAACCTGGGTAGATCTGAAAGGAATTTAAGACAGATAGAGTTATGGATATTTCTTTGTGAATTCCAGGCTAAATGAGTCATTAATTTTGACTGCAAATATAAGGTGAAGTGCTGCAGTAGTTACTGAGAAGAGTATCAATTGTTTAATATGCCAAATATATGAAGAGAAACATGTTGATAGTTAAAGCTCATAGAGGGTCCACATTACAACATTCAGAGTTTAACTAGAAATTACAATTGTTTTGCTAATAAAATGATAACATTATAATTGTATTTATAACTTACTTACCATCACTACATGTAGCTTCAATCATCACCATCTGCAATACAGTTCTTTAAACCTCAATAGTTCCAGCTTAAAATGAACAAATCAACTTTCTTTTTGCACTCTATCCTCTATGTTGTTGTTCTCATATGACAGTATGGTGGCGCCACCAGTGGCCAATTAAAATATACCGGTACAGGGGAGATAACTCTCCTCAAATTGTGAAATTAATGCCAGCAAGCCAGCTAATGTAATAGACTACCAGGAAAATAGAATAAATATTATCTGTATATAATTGGGAATAATGAAGAGGGTAGAGTATTCATTAATGGACATTTTTTTCTTGAAAATCATGTTAGAACTGATGTATTCTTCTAAAATTATTTTCTTCTTTATGTCCAATTTTATTGTAAAATCTTTGGATTGGACTGATTATTAATTAATTATTTATTAAATTTATTAATTTTATTATAAAATCTAAATTCAACAAGATTTTCTTACACAAATATGATACTATTTTGATAACACTATGTAGAGATTGATATTATTGATATCTTTATTTTAATCGAATGAAAACCCATATGTCACTAATATGATCTCTGAAGTCTTATGTAAAGTTTGTGTATTTTTCAATTCAAGCTGTTGTTGTTGTTGATTGAAGAATTCGTCACATTTTGTCGCTGTATCCAAACACCAAAATAGTTATATTGATAACTCGTATCATCGTTTAGATAACATATTGAAAAACAAATGTAGTACTTTGACAGAATTTCCCAATCAGGTTTGAAGGTAAACTATTATCAGATAGATTTTTTTAAATTTTCAAGAATAATTTTCTTACTTGAGTGAAACAGATGAGGTTCTCCATATGATTGATTCAGTAGAGAGAAGTACAATTTTGGAAAATATCATGATAATACGCCTGCCATTTTTAAAAGAGAAAGGGCTAACCATATCTTCAACTGTTGATCCAATGTTGTGGATATTTTGTAAAACTGTCTTGTAAAAATACTTTCCAAAAGCAAACTGATTTTTTGTCCTACAGGCAAACTTATTCTTACAAGATCATGTAGGACAGCTGTCCTGCAGGATCTTACAAGATCTTGTAGGACAGCCAGCTTTGTCCTTCAGGATCTTGTAAGATCGTGTAGGACAAAAAAACTGTCTTGTAAGATCTTACAAGATCTTGTAAGAAAATTTCAAATCCTACAAGATCTTACAAGATTTTTTGGTAAGGGGGTACGGCATTTATCACGGACAAGCGAAGACACGTGTCTATACGATCTCAGGACCGAAGATATGATAAAATGGAAAGCCAAATTGTTAAACGAGCAGATCTTACCTGTTAATTTTTTATATGTTCGCTTTCTTGTAGTTTTAACGATTTCTGTTCACGACTATAATTCAACAAAAAAATGAAATCCAGATATGCGCACCTGTCTGTCATCTTGTGATTCCTAGAATACACACCATGGCTGGAGAAATATCTATAGACGATGATTTAGTGACAAGACAAATGGTTTCATGTTTATATCGGACGGTATTTTGTTATCTGCCGTTACGCCATGCTCTCGTGTATAATACACACCACGAATTATCATATGGAGCATCCGTACCATCTCAGTCACGTGATCCTAATCTGAAAATCGTAAGAAAGATGGACTTCTAGCTCGTGATGTTTTCTGATAAAGTACCAATAAAGTAGGCCCTCCTCGTTCGTTTCTACCAACTAATTCGTCAGGTCCGACATCCTTCAGCCACCTGTAGTCCATTATCACTTTTCTGCGGGTGTATATGACCCTCATTCTGTATGCAGGGCCTTTATCAAATGAACAGTATATAATTTGACATTAATAATATACAAACGCCAAACATGTTGATTACTTTACAGTCCAATAATCCAATATCAAAGGAGGTCGAAAGCTCGTGCATTAAATCACGTTTGACTGTCTTATTGAAAACCAAGCAATCCTTTGTATTCCATTACGTTTCCCAACATGGCGGACGAAAGTTCAAAGTCAAGTATTTTAAACGGCAACGATTTCCCCTTGAAAAAATTTCAAAACGTCAAAATAGATATCGGCAAATGGTGTTGTTCAACACCAAAAAAAGATGTTGAGCTCAACACCAATAAATGGTGTTTAATTTGCACCGACACCATATATCTCCAACGCCATTTAATGATGTTGGCCAACACCATAAATTGGTGTTGAGCCAGTATTAGCACTTTACAGTGAATACCAAAATATGGTGTCAAACCATTTTCAACATCATTGATTGATGTTGACTAACACCATTATTTGGTGATGAACTGGCCTCAACACCATTTTTTAGTATTGACATTGGTCAACACCATTTCTCAACACCAATTTATGGTGTTGACCAGACCTCAACACCAAAAAGGGTGTTGGGCCAACATCATTTTCTGGCTTTGCAAGAGACACGCATTTTTTGCAAGAATCAAACTGTTAAAACTGACACTGTATCTCTCAATATCCTGCTGTACTTACTTGTTGCCATCCATGCATTGGTGGATTTCTCATGACGGAGTGAGATTCGCAATTCATCGATTCTTCGGATATTGAGCGTTAACTCTTCCTTATTAACCCTTGAAGAGCATTGTTATGTGGCGCCCTCTGTATGCTAATTATGGAACTCTTTCGGATCACAAAGAGACAAAGCAATAATCGCATAACGTCATATGCTTCACTCAGGGTGAACCATCTGCAAAATAAAACCGCAAAATTTAGGAAATGTGACACCTGTAACGTGAAATCCTTCTGAACATTTGGTTGAATTCAAGCAAAATTCACTGTACACGGTACTAGCCATCCTGACAAAAGGCATCAGTCCTGCTTACGTTTTGAAGACCTTTGGGACAAACATATTAATTAACGTTTTTAACAGATACAATGATGAATTCAAACTCTTTTCAACATTTGGAATAGAAATTTGGCGACTATTTTCTCACAAAATGACTAATGTTAATTGAAAATGTAATTGGCCCCCAAACGTTCCCTGAAAACAATTCCCAGGGGGTGGATTTTGATTTTACAGTTTGTTATGTAGCTATAAAGAGCAACACAGTTGGTTCCACGACCAGCAGCTGTTGAATCATTATATAAAGCCTCCTTCGAGTTTGAAATGTGATGACATCGGAACGATTCAGGCTCAAATGTGTTTTGGTTTGTCGCCAGGTTGGCTGACATATGCACATCAAAGAAGAACCCCATCATGACGGGCAGAAATAGGAACTATGTTATCTGTTGATCTATATTATCACGATGGCGGAATGATAAATATGGTGGTTAACGATTTTTTTTTTTCTTTTTTTTTTGACCAGAGCGTCATTTACTGCGGTGCGCACGAAACGGAAAAGCAATCCGAGGCAATTAACGGTAAACACGATGGTTTGCAGTAAACAGTAGACAACTGGTCACAAAACTGCCTGGTGTAGGAATTGAACTACTCTATTTGTTTCTATTACAGCATATTACTGGAACTGAGTCATTGAAGTAACCATTTTCTCCCCGACAGGAACATATAGCAATTTCAAGCCAGTTACTCGTGACTCCTGAACGAATCAAGCAAACAGATGCAATGTTTTCTAGGTCGTGAACCGTATATCAAGAATGGCCGGTTGCGATCTTCCGGCGATCTTCGGGTCAGCAAACACCTTCCTTTATGACTCTTTTACTTCACATGCGCCGGGTCTGTCTGGACAGTCCCAGTGCGATATTAAGAAATATTCGGCCTCAAACTACCTTCAGCAGAGCCAGACAAAAAGTCTTCTGAAATCAAGTAGCCGTTACGCCAGCATACGCCAGCAATATTCGTTCCTGTCGTAACATGTATTTGTTGAATGCATCAAAACCCTGTTCACCCCAATATAATAGCTATTATTTAAATATTACTTTCTCTCTCAAGGCTTGTTCATTAAAAATTCCATGTAGATTTTTTTCCGATAGACGGTTTCGCATGCCCTTTCCATTAATTTTGGTGCCAGATACATCTATTTACGCAATTCTCATTTGAGAAAGTTTTGGCTTGTTACGAGAATGATGAACGAGAGTTCAACGTTAACGAGAGAAAATTTGAGGCATTCATTCCAGCAAGTAACTGATGACCTGAGAAAGTAGCGCGCTCCCTCTAAAATAAGAAGAACATATTTGTTTTGAGGGGAAAAGTCGATCCTCTAGGTCGAATTATCCGCTTGATTAATCCTATAGAAGTCAACTACTTGACTCTTGATCAGTTCCCACTATGTTTGAATCTCAAAACTTCTGGAAACTAGGCCCTGAATATACATACATGAATAGGAAAACTGAAATATTGCACCTGTGCTGAAATACTGGATGCCGAATGAGGGAATTATCGCGAGATCGGATCAACCAAGGGCGACTAACTCCACCCGGGGTCAGCGCCCCCTAGTGGGAATGATGAAAGCATCATCGGGCAAACTCACACCACACATGCTGCCCGTAAGAAATTTGGCAAGATTATAATCAAAACATTGTATCGAATGTGGAATAAAAAACTTCGCTTCTGTTGGTGGCTGCGAAAAATCTGTCAAACTGTACGTCTTTTGTTTACATGGATATATATCAATGTTTCCACTGCAAGAACTGGTGACAGATTTTACACAGATTGTACAAACCCCAAACGAGATACCGTAATTGAAAGAGATCGAACAAATGTTAGACATATGCACGCGTGTATATTAAAAATTATCTCAGACCACACAAAATAAATCTGGTTAAAGTCCTTAAAAAGAAATAGAACGGTGACGCGGCTGTTCTTTTATTTTGTGTACACTGTCAGGAATCATTTGTAACACTTATTTACGCGTTCATCTCATGTGTGTCAGATCGTAGTCAACTATCGCTCAGATCGCCGAAGTTAAGCAACGTTGAACCCGGTCAATACTTGGATCCATGACCGTGTGCTGTTCTGGCTGGGCTGACCAATGTCCAGGATAATAGGCACTATCGGCGCTCTCGTGTCCTGGCACATGTAGGCGCCATCGTGATATGACTGAAAAATGTTGAAAACGACGTTAATTCCTATCCACTCACTCTTCTCAACTATGAATAATCTTGATCCCCAGGAAATAAATGTTGGTAACATATAAATGAATCCCATATTTTAATGGTTTGCGAATAAACGTTTTACCCAGGTGCATCTTACAACCCGTAACCGATATGATTTGTGCATGGTAAGGCATTTGTCACCGACACACAAAGACACGATCCTAGGAAGATAAGATGAAGTGGAAAGCCAAATTCTACCAAGCAGTTCTTATCTGTCAAACTTATATGTTTTCTTATTTTTACTTTCGGAGATTTCTATTCACTGTACCTGTCCTTATTTCAAATACAAGATTGCAAAACAAATAGAAATATAGATATGCACATCGTTTTGTCATCTTGTGAATCCTGTAGATGCATGAGTGGAGAAATATCTGTAGATGGTGATTTTGTGACCAGATAAATAGTTTCATATTTATATCGGACAGTATTTTATTATCTGCCGTTACGCCATGCTCTCGTGCATAATACACACCACGAATGATCATATGGAGCATCCGTACCCTCTCAGTCACGTGATCCTGTTCTGATAATCGGAAGACAGATGGACTTCTGGCTCGTGATTTTTATCTGATAAATATATCCCTTTATATATTTTGTCACAAGTACTAATAAAGTCCTCGTTCGTTTCTACCAACTAATTCGTCAGGCCCGACCTCCTTCAGCCAGCTGTAGTCTATTATCACGTTTCTGTGTATATGAACCCCATTCTGCATGGGGCCTTTATCAAATGAACTGCAGAAAATAATTTGAAATTCATAATATACAAACGTCAAACATATCTTGATTATTTTAAAGTCCAATAATCCAATATCAAAGGACGCCGAAAGCTCGTGCATTTAATCACGCTTGACAGTCTTATTGAAAACCAGGCAATCCTTTGCATTCCATTACGTTTCCCAACATGGCGAACGAAAGTTCAAAGTCAGATGTTTTAAAGGGCGAGGAATTCCCCATGAACAAGTTTCAAAACGTCCAAATATCTATAGGAATAATATTGCAAACCAAGAGACACGTATTTTTTGCGAGAATCAAACTGTTAAAACTGTCACGGCATATCACAATATGCTGCTGTGCTCGCCTATTGGGGGATTTCTCGCGAAAGAGTGAGATTCGCAATTCATCGATTCTTCGGATAATGAGCCTTACAACTCTTTATTAAACCTTGAAGAGCATTGTTATGTGGCTCCCTCTGTATGTCAGTTATGAAACTCTTTCGGGTCGCAAAGAGACAGCTGTGTTATAATCGCAATGGTTTTTTCATATAATTCCAACAGGGTACACCATTTTCAACATATAACCGCCAAATTTAGGAAATCCTTCTGAACACTTGGTTAAATTCAAGCAAAATTCACTGTACACGGTACTGGGCATCCTGACAAACGGCCCCAGTCCTGCATATATGTTTTGAAGACCCTTGGGACAAACATTAATTAACGTTATTAACAGACACAATGACGAATTCAAACTCTTTTCAATGGTTTGTAGTGAAATCTCATTAGCTCCATGTTGAGCGAAACAACGTTTGTGAAAAGAAATTTGGCGACTGTTTTCTCACAAAATGACTAATGTTAATTGAAAACATAATTGGCCTCCAAAGGTTCACTGAAAATAATTGTGTTTTTACAGTTTGTTATCTAGCTATAAAGAGCAACACGGTTGGTGCCACGACTAGCCGCCATTGAATCATTATATAAAGCCTCCTTCGAGTTTGATATGTGATGACATCGGAACGATTCGGGCTCAAATGTGTTTTGGTTTGTCGCCAGGTTGGCTGACATTTGCACATCAGAGAAGAACCCCATCATGACGGGCAGAAATAAGAACTATACTATCTGTTGATCTATATTATCACGGTGGCAGAATGATAAATATGGTGAATAACTTTTCTTTTTTTCTTTTTTGACCAGAGCGTCATTTACTGCGGTCCGCATAAAACCGAAAAGCAATCCGACGCAATTAGCGGTGAACACGATGGTTGGCAGTAAATAGTAAGACAACTGCTCACAAAACTGCCTGGTGTAGGAATTTAACTACTCTATTTGTTTCTATTACAGCATATTACTGGAACTGAGTCATTGAAGTACCCATTTTCTCCCCGACAGGAACATATAGCAATTTCAAGCCAGTTACTCGTGACTCCTGAACGAATCAAGCAAACAGACGGCACTATCGATGCAATGTTTTCTAGGTCGTGAACCGTATATCAAGAATGGCAGGTTGCGATCTTCCGGTGATCTTCGGGTCAGCAAACACCTTCCTTTATGACTTTTTTACTTCACATGCGCCGGGTCTGCTTGGACAGCCCTAGTGCGATATTAAGAAATATTGCCTCAAACTACCTTCAGCAGAGCGCCATTACCTAAGACCTTATTGGATTACACCAGACAAAAATTCTTCTGAAATCAAGTAGCCGTTACGCCAGCATACGCCAGTAATAGTCGTTCCTGTCGTAATTACAAGCGTCTAGTCCGTCATTCATAATCCAGCCGTCGTCCATTAGAGAATATCCGCGTCCATATAATCCAAAGACCTATTCCATTTTCCATATAACAGTATTTTTTGTTCAATACTTCAAAACCCTGTTCACCCCAATATAATAGCTATTATTTAAATATTACTCTCTCTCTCTCTCGGCTTGTTTCCTTGGAAATTCCATGTAGATTTTTTCTCGATAGACGGTTTCGCATGCCCTTTCCGTTAATTTTGGTGCCAGATACATCTATTTACGCAATTCTCATTTGCAAAAGTTTTGGCCTCTCACAAGGATGATGAACGAGAGTTCAACTTTAACGAGACAAAATTTGAGGCATTCATTCCAGCAAGTAACTGATGACCTGAGAAAGTAGCGCGCTCCCTCCAAAATAAGAAGAACATATTTGTTTTGAAGGAAAAAGTTGATCCTCTAGATCGAATTATCCGCTTGATTAATCCTATAGAAGTCAACTACTTGACTCTTGCTCAGTTCCCAGTATGTTTGAATCTCAAAACTTCTGGAAACTAGGCCCTGAATATACATACGCGAATAGGAGGACTGAAATATTGCACCTGTGCTGAAATACTGGATGCCGAATGAGGGAATTATCGCGAGACCTGGTCAACCAAGGGCGACTAACTCAACCCGGGGTCAGCGCCCCCTAGTGGGAATGATGAAAGCATCATCGGGCAAACTGACACCGCACATGCTGCCCGTAAGAAATTTGACAAGATTATGTATAATCAAAACATTGTATCGAATGTGGAATAAAAACTACATTTCTGTCGATGGCCGCGAAATATCTGTCAAACTGTAACTCTTTTGTTTACAGTAATGTATCAATGTTTCTGCTCCATGGACTGATGGAAGATATCACACAGATTGTACAAACCCCAAACGAGATACCGTAATTGAACGAGATCGTACGAATGTTAGACATATGCATGCGTGTATATTAAAAATTATCTCAGGCCACACAAAATAAATCGGGTTAAAGTCCCTAAAAAGAAATTGTGCGGTGACGCGGCTGTTCTTTTATTTTGTGTACATTGTCAGGAATCATTTGTAACACTTATTTACGCGTTCATCTCATGTGTATCAGATCGTAGTTAACTATCGCTCAGATCTCCTAAGTTAAGCAACGTTGAGCCCGCTCAATACTTGGATCGGTGACCGTGTGTTGTTCTGGCTGGGCTGACCACTGTCCAGGATAATAGGCACTATCGGCGCTCTCGTGTCCAGGCACATGTAGGCGCCATCGTGATATGACTGAAAAATGTTGAAAACGACGTTAATTCCTACCCACTCACTCTGATCAACTAGGAGTAAGCTTGATCCCCAGGAAATAAATGTTGGTAACAGATAAATGAATCCCATATTTTAATGGTTTACGAATAAACGTTTTACCCAGGTGCATCTTACAACTCGTAACCGATATGATTTGTGCATGGTAAGGCATTTGTCACCGACACACAAAGACACGATCTTAGGAAGATATGATGAAATGGAAAGCCAAATTCTACCAAGCAGTTCTTATCTGTCACACTTATATGTTATTTTTAGTTTCGACGATTTCTAGTCACGACTATACCTATCCTTATTTCAAATATTAGAGCGCAGAAAATAGAAATCCAGATACGCACATCGTTTTGTCATCTTGTGAATCCTAGATTACGCACCATGGCTGGAGAAATATCTATAGACGATGATTTTATGACAAGATGAATAGTTTCATATTTATATCGGACGGTATTTTGTTATCTGCCGTTACGCCATGCTCTCGTATATAATACACACCACGAATGATCATATGGAGCATCCGTTCACTCTCAGTCACGTGATCCTGTTCTGATAATCGGAAGACAGATGGACTTCTGGCTCGTGATTATATCTGATAAATTTATCCCTTTATATATTTTGTCACAAGTACTGATAAAGTACTCGTTCGTTTCTAACAACTAATTTGTCAAGTCCGACATCCTTCAACCAGCTGTAGTCCGTTATCACTTTTCTGGGTATATGAACCCTATTCTGCATATGGGGCGTTTATCAAATGAACTGCAGAAAATAATTTGAAATTGATAATATTCAAACTTCAAACATATGTTGAATACTTTAAAGTCCAATAATCCAATATCAAATGAGGCCGAAAGCTCATGCATTAAATCACGTTTGACTGTCTTAATGAAAACCAGGCAAGCCTTTGCATTCCATTACTTTCCCCAACATGGCGGACGAAAGTTCAAAGTCAGATGTTTTAAAGGGCGAGGAATTCCTCATAAACAAATTTCAAAACGTCCAAATATCTATAGGAATAATATTGCAAACCAAGAGACACGTATTTTTTGCGAGAATCAAACTGTTAAAATTGTCACTGTATCTCTCAATATGCTGCTGTGCTCGCCATTTTTGTGCATTTCTCACGACGGAGTGATATTCGCAATCCATCTATTCTTCGGATAATGAGCCTTATAACTCTTTATTAAACCTTGAACAGCATTGTTATCTGGCGCCCTCTGTATGTCCGTTATGAAACTCTTTCTGATCACAAAGAGACAAGGCTATAATCGCAATGATGTAATATGATTCACTCAGGATGCACCATCTTCAAAATATAACCGCAAAATTTATGAAATATGACACCTGTAACGTGAAATCCTTCTGAACATTTGCTTGAATTCAATCAAAATTCACTGTACACGATACTGGCCATCCTGACAAATGGCACCAGTCCTGTGTACGTTTTGAAGACGCTTGGGACAAACATATTAATTAACGCTATTAACAGACACAATGACGAATTCAAACTCTTTTCAATTGGTTTATAGTGAAATCACATTAATTCCATGCATGTTGGGCGAAACAACATTTGTGAAAAGAAATTTGGCGACAGATTTCTCACAAAATGACTAATGTTAATTAAAAATATAATTGGCCTCCAAAGATTCACTGAAAACAAATCACGCGAGTGCATTTTGATTTTACAGTTTGCTATCTGGGAATAAAGACCAACACGGTTGGTGCCACGACAAGCAGCTATTGAATCAAAACTTCTTTCGAATTTGATATGTGATGACATCGGAACGATTCAGGCTCAAATGTGTTTTGGTTTGTCGCCAGGTTGGCTAGCATTTGCACATCAGAGAAGAACCCCATCTTGACGGGCAGAAATAAGAACTATGTTATCTGTTGATCTATATTATCACGGTGGCGGAATGATAAATATGGTGGTTAACGATCTTTTTTTCTGCTTCATTTTTTTTTTTGGACCAGAGCGTCATTTACTGCGGTCCGCATAAAACCGAAAAGCAATCCGACGCAATTAGCGGTGAACACGATGGTTTGCAGTAAACAGTAAGACAACTGCTCACAAAACTGGTTGGTGTAGGAATTGAACTACTCTATTTGTTTCTATTACAGCATATTACTGGAACTGAGTCATCGAAGTAACCATTTCCTCAACGACAGGAACATATAGCAATTTCAAGCCAGTTACTCGTGACTCCTGAACGAATCAAGCAAACAGATGCAATGTTTTCTATGTCGTGATTGTATATCAAGAATGGCCGGTTGCGATCTTCGGGTCAGCAAACACCTTCCTTTATGGCTTTTTTACTTCACAAGCGCCGAGTCTGTTTGGACAGTCCCAGTGCGATATTAAGAAATATTGCCTCAAACTACCTTCAGCAGAGAGCCATTACCTAAGGCCTTACTTGATTACGCCAGACAAAAATCTCCTGAAATCAAGTAGCCGTTACGCCAGCATACGCCAGTAATATTCGTTCCTGTCGTAACATGTATTTGTTCAATGCTTCAAAACCCTGTTCAGCCCAATATAATAGCTATTATTTAAATATTACTCTCTCTCTCTCAAGGCTTGTTTCCTTGGGAATTCTATGTAGATTTTTTTCTGATAGACGGATTCGCGTGCCCTTTCCATTAATTTTGGTGCCAGATACATCTATTTACGCAATTCTCATTTGCGAAAGTGTTGGCCTCTCACAACGATGATGAACGAGAGTCAACTTTAACGAGAGAAAATTTGAGGCATTCATTCCAGCAAGTAACTGATGACCTGAGAAAGTAGCGCGCTCCCTTCAAAATAAGAAGAACATATTTGTTTTGAAGGAAAAAGTCGATCTTCTAGGTCGAATTATCCGCTTGATTAATCCTATGGAAGTCAACTACTTGACTCTTGCTCAGTTCCCAGTATGTTTGAATCTCAAAACTTCTGGAAACTAGGCCCTGAATATACATACGCGAATAGGAGGACTTAAATATTGCACCTGTGCTGAAATACTGGATGCCGAATGAGGGAATTATCGCGAGACCGGGTCAACCAAGGGCGACTAACTCAACCCGGGGTCAGCGCCCCCTAGTGGGAATGATGAAAGCATCATCGGGCAAACTGACACCGCACATGCTGCCCGTAAGAAATTTGGCAAGATTATGTATAATCAAAACATTGTATCGAATGTGGAATAAAAACTACATTTCTGTCGGTGGCCGCGAAATATCTGTCAAACTGTAACTCTTTTGTTTACAGTAATGTATCAATGTTTCTGCTCCATGGACTGATGGAAGATATCACACAGATTGTACAAACCCCAAACGAGATACCGTGATTGAACGAGATCGTACGAATGTTAGACATATGCATGCGTGTATATTAAAAATTATCTCAGGCCACACAAAATAAATCGGGTTAAAGTCCCTAAAAAGAAATTGTGCGGTGACGCGGCTGTTCTTTTATTTTGTGTACATTGTCAGGAATCATTTGTAACACTTATTTACGCGTTCATCTCATGTGTATCAGATCGTAGTTAACTATCGCTCAGATCTCCTAAGTTAAGCAACGTTGAGCCCGCTCAATACTTGGATCGGTGACCGTGTGTTGTTCTGGCTGGGCTGACCACTGTCCAGGATAATAGGCACTATCGGCGCTCTCGTGTCCAGGCACATGTAGGCGCCATCGTGATATGACTGAAAAATGTTGAAAACGACGTTAATTCCTACCCACTCACTCTGATCAACTAGGAGTAAGCTTGATCCCCAGGAAATAAATGTTGGTAACAGATAAATGAATCCCATATTTTAATGGTTTACGAATAAACGTTTTACCCAGGTGCATCTTACAACCCGTAACCGATATGATTTGTGCATGGTAAGGCATTTGTCACCGACACACAAAGACACGATCTTAGGAAGATATGATGAAATGGAAAGCCAAATTCTACCAAGCAGTTCTTATCTGTCACACTTATATGTTATTTTTAGTTTCGACGATTTCTAGTCACGACTATACCTATCCTTATTTCAAATATTAGAGCGCAGAAAATAGAAATCCAGATACGCACATCGTTTTGTCATCTTGTGAATCCTAGATTACGCACCATGGCTGGAGAAATATCTATAGACGATGATTTTATGACAAGATGAATAGTTTCATATTTATATCGGACGGTATTTTGTTATCTGCCGTTACGCCATGCTCTCGTATATAATACACACCACGAATGATCATATGGAGCATCCGTTCACTCTCAGTCACGTGATCCTGTTCTGATAATCGGAAGACAGATGGACTTCTGGCTCGTGATTATATCTGATAAATTTATCCCTTTATATATTTTGTCACAGGTACTGATAAAGTACTCGTTCGTTTCTAACAACTAATTTGTCAAGTCCGACATCCTTCAACCAACTGTAGTCCGTTATCACTTTTCTGGGTATATGAACCCTATTCTGCATATGGGGCGGTTATCAAATGAACTGCAGAAAATAATTTGAAATTGATAATATTCAAACTTCAAACATATGTTGAATACTTTAAAGTCCAATAATCCAATATCAAATGAGGCCGAAAGCTCATGCATTAAATCACGTTTGACTGTCTTAATGAAAACCAGGCAAGCCTTTGCATTCCATTACTTTCCCCAACATGGCGGACGAAAGTTCAAAGTCAGATGTTTTAAAGGGCGAGGAATTCCTCATAAACAAATTTCAAAACGTCCAAATATCTATAGGAATAATATTGCAAACCAAGAGACACGTATTTTTTGCGAGAATCAAACTGTTAAAATTGTCACTGTATCTCTCAATATGCTGCTGTGCTCGCCATTTTTGTGCATTTCTCACGACGGAGTGATATTCGCAATCCATCTATTCTTCGGATAATGAGCCTTATAACTCTTTATTAAACCTTGAACAGCATTGTTATCTGGCGCCCTCTGTATGTCCGTTATGAAACTCTTTCTGATCACAAAGAGACAAGGCTATAATCGCAATGATGTAATATGATTCACTCAGGATGCACCATCTTCAAAATATAACCGCAAAATTTATGAAATATGACACCTGTAACGTGAAATCCTTCTGAACATTTGCTTGAATTCAATCAAAATTCACTGTACACGATACTGACCATCCTGACAAATAGCACCAGTCCTGTGTACGTTTTGAAGACCCTTGGGACAAACATATTAATTAACGCTATTAACAGACACAATGACGAATTCAAACTCTTTTCAATTGGTTTATAGTGAAATCACATTAATTCCATGTTGGGCGAAACAACATTTGTGAAAAGAAATTTGGCGACAGATTTCTCACAAAATGACTAATGTTAATTAAAAATATAATTGGCCTCCAAAGATTCACTGAAAACAAATCACGCGAGTGCATTTTGATTTTACAGTTTGCTATCTGGGAATAAAGACCAACACGGTTGGTGCCACGACAAGCAGCTATTGAATCAAAACTTCTTTCGAATTTGATATGTGATGACATCGGAACGATTCAGGCTCAAATGTGTTTTGGTTTGTCGCCAGGTTGGCTAGCATTTGCACATCAGAGAAGAACCCCATCTTGACGGGCAGAAATAAGAACTATGTTATCTGTTGATCTATATTATCACGGTGGCGGAATGATAAATATGGTGGTTAACGATCTTTTTTTCTGCTTCATTTTTTTTTTTGGACCAGAGCGTCATTTACTGCGGTCCGCATAAAACCGAAAAGCAATCCGACGCAATTAGCGGTGAACACGATGGTTTGCAGTAAACAGTAAGACAACTGCTCACAAAACTGGTTGGTGTAGGAATTGAGCTACTCTATTTGTTTCTATTACAGCATATTACTGGAACTGAGTCATCGAAGTAACCATTTCCTCAACGACAGGTACATATAGCAATTTCAAGCCAGTTACTCGTGACTCCTGAACGAATCAAGCAAACAGATGCAATGTTTTCTATGTCGTGATTGTATATCAAGAATGGCCGGTTGCGATCTTCGGGTCAGCAAACACCTTCCTTTATGGCTTTTTTACTTCACAAGCGCCGAGTCTGTTTGGACAGTCCCAGTGCGATATTAAGAAATATTGCCTCAAACTACCTTCAGCAGAGAGCCATTACCTAAGGCCTTATTTGATTACGCCAGACAAAAATCTCCTGAAATCAAGTAGCCGTTACGCCAGCATACGCCAGTAATATTCGTTCCTGTCGTAACATGTATTTGTTCAATGCTTCAAAACCCTGTTCAGCCCAATATAATAGCTATTATTTAAATATTACTCTCTCTCTCTCAAGGCTTGTTTCCTTGGGAATTCTATGTAGATTTTTTTCTGATAGACGGATTCGCGTGCCCTTTCCATTAATTTTGGTGCCAGATACATCTATTTACGCAATTCTCATTTGCGAAAGTGTTGGCCTCTCACAACGATGATGAACGAGAGTTCAACTTTAACGAGAGAAAATTTGAGGCATTCATTCCAGCAAGTAACTGATGACCTGAGAAAGTAGCGCGCTCCCTTCAAAATAAGAAGAACATATTTGTTTTGAAGGAAAAAGTCGATCTTCTAGGTCGAATTATCCGCTTGATTAATCCTATGGAAGTCAACTACTTGACTCTTGCTCAGTTCCCAGTATGTTTGAATCTCAAAACTTCTGGAAACTAGGCCCTGAATATACATACGCGAATAGGAGGACTTAAATATTGCACCTGTGCTGAAATACTGGATGCCGAATGAGGGAATTATCGCGAGACCGGGTCAACCAAGGGCGACTAACTCAACCCGGGGTCAGCGCCCCCTAGTGGGAATGATGAAAGCATCATCGGGCAAACTGACACCGCACATGCTGCCCGTAAGAAATTTGGCAAGATTATGTATAATCAAAACATTGTATCGAATGTGGAATAAAAACTACATTTCTGTCGGTGGCCGCGAAATATCTGTCAAACTGTAACTCTTTTGTTTACAGTAATGTATCAATGTTTCTGCTCCATGGACTGATGGAAGATATCACACAGATTGTACAAACCCCAAACGAGATACCGTAATTGAACGAGATCGTACGAATGTTAGACATATGCATGCGTGTATATTAAAAATTATCTCAGGCCACACAAAATAAATCGGGTTAAAGTCCCTAAAAAGAAATTGTGCGGTGACGCGGCTGTTCTTTTATTTTGTGTACATTGTCAGGAATCATTTGTAACACTTATTTACGCGTTCATCTCATGTGTATCAGATCGTAGTTAACTATCGCTCAGATCTCCTAAGTTAAGCAACGTTGAGCCCGCTCAATACTTGGATCGGTGACCGTGTGTTGTTCTGGCTGGGCTGACCACTGTCCAGGATAATAGGCACTATCGGCGCTCTCGTGTCCAGGCACATGTAGGCGCCATCGTGATATGACTGAAAAATGTTGAAAACGACGTTAATTCCTACCCACTCACTCTGATCAACTAGGAGTAAGCTTGATCCCCAGGAAATAAATGTTGGTAACAGATAAATGAATCCCATATTTTAATGGTTTACGAATAAACGTTTTACCCAGGTGCATCTTACAACTCGTAACCGATATGATTTGTGCATGGTAAGGCATTTGTCACCGACACACAAAGACACGATCTTAGGAAGATATGATGAAATGGAAAGCCAAATTCTACCAAGCAGTTCTTATCTGTCACACTTATATGTTATTTTTAGTTTCGACGATTTCTAGTCACGACTATACCTATCCTTATTTCAAATATTAGAGCGCAGAAAATAGAAATCCAGATACGCACATCGTTTTGTCATCTTGTGAATCCTAGATTACGCACCATGGCTGGAGAAATATCTATAGGCGATGATTTTATGACAAGATGAATAGTTTCATATTTATATCGGACGGTATTTTGTTATCTGCCGTTACGCCATGCTCTCGTATATAATACACACCACGAATGATCATATGGAGCATCCGTTCACTCTCAGTCACGTGATCCTGTTCTGATAATCGGAAGACAGATGGACTTCTGGCTCGTGATTATATCTGATAAATTTATCCCTTTATATATTTTGTCACAAGTACTGATAAAGTACTCGTTCGTTTCTAACAACTAATTTGTCAAGTCCGACATCCTTCAACCAGCTGTAGTCCGTTATCACTTTTCTGGGTATATGAACCCTATTCTGCATATGGGGCGTTTATCAAATGAACTGCAGAAAATAATTTGAAATTGATAATATTCAAACTTCAAACATATGTTGAATACTTTAAAGTCCAATAATCCAATATCAAATGAGGCCGAAAGCTCATGCATTAAATCACGTTTGACTGTCTTAATGAAAACCAGGCAAGCCTTTGCATTCCATTACTTTCCCCAACATGGCGGACGAAAGTTCAAAGTCAGATGTTTTAAAGGGCGAGGAATTCCTCATAAACAAATTTCAAAACGTCCAAATATCTATAGGAATAATATTGCAAACCAAGAGACACGTATTTTTTGCGAGAATCAAACTGTTAAAATTGTCACTGTATCTCTCAATATGCTGCTGTGCTCGCCATTTTTGTGCATTTCTCACGACGGAGTGATATTCGCAATCCATCTATTCTTCGGATAATGAGCCTTATAACTCTTTATTAAACCTTGAACAGCATTGTTATCTGGCGCCCTCTGTATGTCCGTTATGAAACTCTTTCTGATCACAAAGAGACAAGGCTATAATCGCAATGATGTAATATGATTCACTCAGGATGCACCATCTTCAAAATATAACCGCAAAATTTATGAAATATGACACCTGTAACGTGAAATCCTTCTGAACATTTGCTTGAATTCAATCAAAATTCACTGTACACGATACTGGCCATCCTGACAAATGGCACCAGTCCTGTGTACGTTTTGAAGACCCTTGGGACAAACATATTAATTAACGCTATTAACAGACACAATGACGAATTCAAACTCTTTTCAATTGGTTTATAGTGAAATCACATTAATTCCATGCATGTTGGGCGAAACAACATTTGTGAAAAGAAATTTGGCGACAGATTTCTCACAAAATGACTAATGTTAATTAAAAATATAATTGGCCTCCAAAGATTCACTGAAAACAAATCACGCGAGTGCATTTTGATTTTACAGTTTGCTATCTGGGAATAAAGACCAACACGGTTGGTGCCACGACAAGCAGCTATTGAATCAAAACTTCTTTCGAATTTGATATGTGATGACATCGGAACGATTCAGGCTCAAATGTGTTTTGGTTTGTCGCCAGGTTGGCTAGCATTTGCACATCAGAGAAGAACCCCATCTTGACGGGCAGAAATAAGAACTATGTTATCTGTTGATCTATATTATCACGGTGGCGGAATGATAAATATGGTGGTTAACGATCTTTTTTTCTGCTTCATTTTTTTTTTTGACCAGAGCGTCATTTACTGCGGTCCGCATAAAACCGAAAAGCAATCCGACGCAATTAGCGGTGAACACGATGGTTTGCAGTAAACAATAAGACAACTGCTCACAAAACTGGTTGGTGTAGGAATTGAGCTACTCTATTTGTTTCTATTACAGCATATTACTGGAACTGAGTCATCGAAGTAACCATTTCCTCAACGACAGGAACATATAGCAATTCCAAGCCAGTTACTCGTGACTCCTGAACGAATCAAGCAAACAGATGCAATGTTTTCTATGTCGTGATTGTATATCAAGAATGGCCGGTTGCGATCTTCGGGTCAGCAAACACCTTCCTTTATGGCTTTTTTACTTCACAAGCGCCGAGTCTGTTTGGACAGTCCCAGTGCGATATTAAGAAATATTGCCTCAAACTACCTTCAGCAGAGAGCCATTACCTAAGGCCTTATTTGATTACGCCAGACAAAAATCTCCTGAAATCAAGTAGCCGTTACGCCAGCATACGCCAGTAATATTCGTTCCTGTCGTAACATGTATTTGTTCAATGCTTCAAAACCCTGTTCAGCCCAATATAATAGCTATTATTTAAATATTACTCTCTCTCTCTCAAGGCTTGTTTCCTTGGGAATTCTATGTAGATTTTTTTCTGATAGACGGATTCGCGTGCCCTTTCCATTAATTTTGGTGCCAGATACATCTATTTACGCAATTCTCATTTGCGAAAGTTTTGGCCTCTCACAACGATGATGAACGAGAGTTCAACTTTAACGAGAGAAAATTTGAGGCATTCATTCCAGCAAGTAACTGATGACCTGAGAAAGTAGCGCGCTCCCTTCAAAATAAGAAGAACATATTTGTTTTGAAGGAAAAAGTCGATCTTCTAGGTCGAATTATCCGCTTGATTAATCCTATGGAAGTCAACTACTTGACTCTTGCTCAGTTCCCAGTATGTTTGAATCTCAAAACTTCTGGAAACTAGGCCCTGAATATACATACGCGAATAGGAGGACTGAAATATTGCACCTGTGCTGAAATACTGGATGCCGAATGAGGGAATTATCGCGAGACCGGGTCAACCAAGGGCGACTAACTCAACCCGGGGTCAGCGCCCCCTAGTGGGAATGATGAAAGCATCATCGGGCAAACTGACACCGCACATGCTGCCCATAAGAAATTTGGCAAGATTATGTATAATCAAAACATTGTATCGAATGTGGAATAAAAACTACATTTCTGTCGGTGGCCGCGAAATATCTGTCAAACTGTAACTCTTTTGTTTGCCGTAATGTATCAATGTTTCCACTCCATGCACTGATGGAAGATATCATACAGATTGTACAAACCCCAAAAGAGATACCGTAATTGAACGAGACCGTACAACTATTAGACATATGCATGCGTGTATATTAAAAATTATCTTAGGCCACACAAAATAAATCTGGTTTATGTCCCTAAAAATAAATAGTGCGGTGACGCGGCTGTTTTTTTTATTTTGTGCACATTGTCAGGAATCATTTGTAACATTTATTTACGCGTTCACAGTCAACTATCGACTCAGATCACCGAAGTTATGTAACGTGGAGCCCAGTCAATACTTGGATGGGTGACCGGATGCTGTACTGGCTGGGCTGATCAGTGTCCTGGATAATAGGCACTGTGGGCACTCTCGTGTCCGGGCACATGTATGAGCCATGATATGACTGAAAATGTACAAAAAACGACGTTAAATCCTACTCACTCATTCCTGTCAACTAGAGTAATCTTGACATTCTGGAAATAAATGTTGGTAACACATCAATGAATCCCATATTTTAATGGTTTACGACTAAACGTTTTACCCAGCTGCATCTTACAACCAGTAACCGATATGATTTATGCATGGTATGGCATTTGTCACCGACACGCAAAGACACCATCTTAGAAGATATGATGAAATGGAAAGCCAAATTTTACCAAGCAGTTCTTATCTGTCAAACTTATATATTTTCTTATTTTTAATTTCGACGATTTCTGCTCACGACTATACCTGCCGTTATTTCAAACATTAGACTGCAGAAAATAGAAATCCAGATACGCACATAGTTTTGTCATCTTGTGAATTCTAGCCTATACACCATGGCTGGAGAAATATCTATAGACGATGATTTTATGACAAGATAAATAGTTTCATATTCATATCGGACAGTATTTTATTATCTGCCGTTACGCCATGCTCTCGTGTATAATATACACCACGAATGATCAAATGGAGCATCCGTACCCTCTCAGTCACGTGATCCTGTTCTGATAATCGGAAGACAGATGGACTTCTGGCTCGTGATTTTATCTGATAAATTTATCCCTTTATATATTTTATTATAAGGACTAACAAAGTACTCGTTCGTTTCTACCAACTAGTTCGTCCGGCCCGACATCTTTCAGCCAGCTTTAGTCTATTATCACTTTTCTGTGTATATGAACCCCATTCTGCATGGGGCCTTTATCAAATGAACTGCAGAAAATAATTTGAAATTGATAATATAAAAACGTCAAACATATCTTGATTATTTTAAAGTCCAATAATCCAATATCAAATGAGGCCGAAAGGTCGTGCATTTAATCATGCTTGACAGTCTTATTGAAAACCAGGCAATCCTTTGCATTCCGTTACGTTTCCCAACATGGCGGACGAAAGTTCAAAGTCAGATTTTTTAAAGGGCGAGGAATTCCTCAGGAACAAGTTTCAAAACGTCCAAATATCTATAGGAATAATATTGCAAACCAAGAGACACGTATTTTTTGCGAGAATAAAACTGTTAAAATTGTCACTGTATCTCTCAATATCTGCTGTGCTCGCCTTTTGGGGGGGTTTCTCGCGAAAGAGTGAGATTCGCAATTCATCGATTCTTCGGATAATGAGCCTTACAACTCTTTATTAAACCTTGAAGAGCATTGTTATGTGGCGCCCTCTGTATGTCAGTTATGAAACTCTTTCGGGTCGCAAAGAGACAGCTGTGTTATAATCGCAATGGTTTTTTCATATAATTCCAACAGGGTACACCATTTTAAACATATAACCGCCAAATTTAGGAAATCCTTCTGAACACTTGGTTAAATTCAAGCAAAATTCACTGTACACGGTACTGGCCATCCTGACAAACGGCCACAGTCCTGCATATATGTTTTGAAGACCCTTGGGACAAACATTAATTAACGTTATTAACAGACACAATGACGAATTCAAACTCTTTTCAATGGTTTGTAGTGAAATCTCATTAGCTCCACGTTGAGCGAAACAACATTTGTGAAAAGAAATTTGGCGACTGTTTTCTCACAAAATGACTAATGCTAATTGAAAACATAATTGGCCTCCATAGGTTCACTGAAAACAATTATGTTTTTACTGTTTGTTATCCAGCTATAAAGAGCAACACGGTTGGTGCCACGACTAGCCGCCATTGAATCATTATATAAAGTCTCCTTCGAGTTTGATATGTGATGACATCGGAAGGAATCGGGCTCAAATGTGTTTTGGTTTGTCGCCAGGTTGGTTGACATTTGCACATCAGAGAAGAACTCCATCATGACGGGCAAAAATACGAACTATGTTATCTGTTGATCTGTATTATCACGGTGGCGGAATGATAAATATGGTGGTTAACGATCTTCTTTTTTTTCTTTTTTTTGACCAGAGCGTCATTTACCTCGGTCAGCACGAAACCGAAAAGCAATCAGAGGCAATTATCGGTGAACACGATGGTTTGCAGTAAACAGGAAGACAACTGGTCACAAAACTGCCTGGTGTAGGAATTGAACTACTCTATTTGTTTCTAATACAGCATATTACTGGAACTGAGTCATCGAAGTAACCATTTCCTCCCCGACAGGAACATATAGTAATTTCAAGGCAGTTACTCGTGACTCCTGAACGAATCAAGCAAACAATGTTTTCTAGGTCGTGAACCATATATCAAGAATGGTCGGTTGCGATCTTCCGGCGATCTTCGGGTCAGCAAACACCTTCCTTTATGACTTTTTTACTTCACATGCGCCGGGTCTGTTTGGACAGTCCCAGTGCGATATTAAGAAATATTGCCTCAAACTACCTTCAGCAGAGAGCCATTACCTAAGACCTTATTTGATTACACCAGACGAAAAGTCTTCTGAAATCAAGTAGTCGTTACGCCAGCATACGCCAGTAATATTCGTTCCTGTCGTAACATGTATTTGTTCAATGCTTCAAAACCCTGTTCAGCCCAATATAATAGCTATTATTTAAACATTACTCTCTCTCTCAAGCCTTGTTTCCTTGGAAATTCCATGTAGATTTTTTTCCGATAGACGGTTTCGCATGCCCTTTCCATTAATTTTGGTGCCAGATACATCTATTTACGCAATTCTCATTTGCGAAAGTTTTGGCCTCTCACAAAGATGATGAACGGGAGTTCAACTCTAACGAGAGAAAATTTGAGGCATTCATTTCAGCAGGTTACTGATGACCTGAGAAAGTAGCGCGCTCCGGCTAAAATAAGAACATATTTGTTTTGAGGGAAAAACTGGGTTATTATCGCAATGATTTTGTCACATAATTCCAACAGGATGAACCATCTTCAACATATAACCGCCAAATTTAGGAAATATGACATCTGTAACTTGAAATCCTTCTGAACATTTGGTTGAAATCAAGCAAACTTCACTGTACACGGTACTGGCCATCCTGGCAAAGGGCACCAGTCCTGCGTACGTTTTGAAGACCCTTGGGACAAACATATTAATTAACGTTATTAACAGACACAATGACGAATTCAAACTCTTTTCAATGGTTTATAGCGAAATCACATTAGTTCCATATTGGGCGAAACAACATTTGTGAAAGAAAATTTGGCGACGGTTTTCTCACAAAATGACTATAACGTTAATTGAAAATATAATTGGCCTCCAAAGGTTCACTGGAAACAATTCCCAGTTGGTGGACTTTGATTTTACAGTTTGTTATCTCGCAATAAAGAGCAACACTGTTGGTACCACGACTACCAGCTATTGAATCAATATATAAAGCCCCCTTCGAGTTTGATATGTGATGACATCGGAACGATTCGGGCTCAAATGTGTTTTGGTTTGTCGCCGACTTGGCTGACATTTGCACACCAGAGAAGCATCCCATCATGACTGGCAGAAATAGGAACTATGTTATCTGTTGATCTATATTATCACGGTGGCGTAATGATAAATATGGTGGTTAACGATCTTTTTTTCTTCTTTTTTTTTTACCAGAGCGTCATTTACTGCGGTACGCACGAAACGGAAAAGCAATCCGAGACAATTAACGATAAACACGATGGTTTGCAGTAAACAGTAGACAACTGGTCACAAAACTGCCTGGTGCATGTAGAAATTGAACTACTCTATTTGTTTCTATTACAGCATATTACTGGAACTGAGTCATTGAAGTAACCATTTTCTCCCCGACAGGAACATATAGCAATTTCAAGCCAGTTACTCGTGACTCCTGAACGAATCAAGCAAACAGATGCAATGTTTTCTAGGTCGTGAACCGTATATCAAGAATGGCCGGTTGCGATCTTCCGGCGATCTTCGGGTCAGCGAACACCTTTCTTTATGACTTTTTAACTTCACATGCGCCGGGTCTGTTTGGACAGTCCCAGTGCGATATTAAGAAATATTGCCTCAAACTACCTTCAGCAGAGAGCCATTACATAAGACCTTATTGGATTACGCCAGACAAAAAGTCTTCTGAAATCAAGTAGCCGTTACGCCAGCATACGCCAGTAATATTCGTTCCTGTCGTAACATGTGTTTGTTCAATGCTTTAAAACCCTGTTCACCCCAATATAATAGCTATTATTTAAACATTACTCCCTCTCTCAAGGCTTGTTTCCTTGGAAATTTCATGTAGATTTTTATCCGATAGACGGTTTCGCATGCCCTTTCCATTAATTTTGGTGCCAGATACATCTATTTACGCAATTCTCATTTGCGAAAGTTTTGGCCTCTCACAAGGATGATGAACGAGAGTTCAACTTTAACGAGAGAAAATTTGAGGCATTCATTCCAGCAAGTAACTGATGACCTGAGAAAGTAGCGCGCTCCCTCTAAAATAAGAAGAACATATTTGTATTGGGGGAAAAAGTTGATCCTCTAGATCGAATTATCCGCTTGATTAATCCTATAGAAGTCAACTACTTGACACTTGCTCAGTTCCCAGTATGTTTGAATCTCAAATCTTCTGGAAACTTGGCCCTGAATATACATACGTGAATAGGACGACTGAAATATTGCACGTGTGCCGAAATACTGGATGCCGAATGAGGGAATTATCGCGGGACCGGATCAACCAAGGGCGACTAACTCAACCCGGGGTCAGCGCCCCCTTGTGGGAATGAGGAAAACATCATCCGGCAAACTGACACCGCACATGCTGCCCGTAAGAAATTCGGCAAGATTATATATAATCAAAACATTGTATCGAATGTGAAATAAAAAACTTCATTTCTGTCGGTGGCCGCGAAATATCTGTCAAACTGTACGTCTTTTGTTGACAGAAATATATCAATGTTTCCACTACAAGAACTGGTGGCAGATTTTACACATTGTTTAAGCCACAAACGAGATACTGTAATTGATGGAGATCGTACAAATGTTAGACATATGCATGCGTGTATATTAAAAATTATCTTAGGCCACACAAAATAAATCTGGTTAATGTCCCTAAAAAGAAATGGTGCGTGACGCGGCTGTTCTTTTATTTTGTGCACATTATCAGGAATCATTTGTAACACTTATTTACGCGTTCACAGTCAACTATCGACTCAGATCACCGAAGTTAGGTAACGTGGAGCCCGGTCAATACTTGGATGGGTGGCCGGATGCTGTACTGGCTGGGCTGATCAGTGTCCTGGATAATAGGCACTGTGGGCACTCTCGTGTCCGGGCAGATGTAGGAGCCATGATATGACTGAATATGTACAAAAAACGACGTTAAATCCTACTCACTCATCAACTAGAGTAATCCTGACATTCTGGAAATAAATGTTGGTAACACATCAATGAATCCCATATTTTAATGGTTTTCGACTAAACGTTTTACCCAGCTGCATCTTACAACCCGTAACCGATATGATTTATGCATGGTAAGGCATTTATCACCGAAACGCGAAGACACGATCTTAGAAGATATGATGAAATGGAAAGCCAGATTCTACCAAGCAGTTCTTATCTGTCAAACTTATATGTTATTTTTAGTTTGCACGATTTCTATTCACGACTGTACCTGTTCCTATTTCAAACACAAGATTGCAAAAACAAATAGAAATCCAGATATGAACATCGGTTTGTCATCTTGTGAATCCTGTAGATTATACACCATGGGTGGAGAAATATCTATAGACGATGATTTTGTGACAAGATAAATGGTTTCATGTTTATATCGGACGGTATTTTGTTATCTGCCGTTACGCCATGCGCTCGTGTATAATACACACCACGAATTATCATATAGAGCATCCGTACCCTCTCAGTCAAGTGATCTTCTTCTGATAATCCGAAGACAAATGGACTTCTGGCTCGTGATTTTGTCTGATAAATTTATCCCTTTATATATTTTATTACAAATACTAACAGTACTCGTTCGTTTCTACCAACTAATTTGTCAGGCCCGACATCCTTCAGCCAGCTGTCGTCTATTATCACTTTTCTGTGTATATGGTCCCCATTCTGCATGGGACCCTTATCAAATGAACTGCAGAAAATACTTTGAAACTGATAATATACAAACGTCAATCTTGATTATTTTAAAGTGAAATAATCCAATATCAAATGAGGCCGAAAGCTCGCGCATATAATCACGCTTGACAGTCTTATTGGAAACCAGGCAATCCTTTGCATTCCATTACGTTTCCCAACATGGCGGACGAAAGTTCAAAGTCAGATATTTTAAAGGGCGAGGAATTCCCCTTGAACAAGTTTCAAAACGTCCAAATATCTATAGGAATAATATTGCAAACCAAGAGACACGTATTTTTTGCGAGAATCAAACTGTTAAATTGTCACTGTATCTCTCAATATGCTGCTGTGCTCGCCTTTTGGGGGATTTCTCGCGAAGAGTGAGATTCGCAATTCATTGATTCTTCGGATAATGAGCCTTACAACTCTTTATTAAACCTTGAAGAGCATTGTTATGTGGCGCCCTCTGTATGTCAGTTATGAAACTCTTTCGGGTCGCAAAGAGACAGCTGTGTTATAATCGCAATGGTTTTGATACGCCCGCCAAAAGCGGACGTATTATGTGATGGCGGTTTCCGTCCGTCTGTCCGTCTGTCCGGTTCTCGTGTCCGGTCTATATCTGGGACAGTTTCCTATCTACAGTTTCAATTTTTGATGAGTGGATACCCTACGGGGAGACGATGTGTCGCGTACCAAAATAAAGGTCGAGATCAAAGGTCAAAGGTCACAGGCCTAAAAAAACAGGAAATCACTGAAGTGTTCGTGTCCGGTCTATATCTGTGAACGTTTTCTATTCACAGTTGCAATTTTTTGTGAGTGGATATGCTAGGTGGAGACGATGTGTCGCGTACCAAAATTGAAGTCAAGGTCAAAGGTCATCATTGATCGTAGGAAATCATTGATCGTAGACAGTTTTCTATCTACAGTTCTAATTTTTGGTGAGTGGATGACCTAGGGGAGAACGATGTGTTGCATACTAAATGTAGGTCAAGGTCAGAGGTCAAAGGTCAGTGTGACTGAAATATCAGGAAATCATTAAAAATTTCTAATTTCTAATTTTGTGAGTGGATTCAAGTAGGGGAAATGATGTGTCGCATACCAAAATGTAGGTCAAGGTCGAAGGTCAAAGGTCACTGTGCCCCCAAAATCATGAAATTATTAAAAATAACATTTCTTTGTGTCAGTAGATATATTAGGGGGACACGATGTGTCACATATCAAAATGTAGGTCAAGGTCAAAGGTCAAGGTCACTGTGACTCCAAAATCGTGAAATTGTTAAAAATCATGATTTTTTTAGTCCATTGAGAAATTACGGGTAGCTGTTTTGTCATGTACCAAAATTTAGATCCAGGTCAATAGTCAAGATCACTGTGACCCCAGAATCAAGGTCAAAGGTCAGTGTGACCTAAAAATTATCAGGAAATCATTAAAAATTTCTAATTTCTAATTTTGTGAGTGGATTCAAATAGGGGAAATGAAGTATCGCATACCAAAAATTAGGTGAAGGTCAACTTAGGTCACTGTGACCCCAAAATCAGGAAATTATTAAAAATAACTTTTTTTTGGTGTCAGTAGATACATTAGGGGCTTAACAAGCTTAAATGCTATCGACTAAACCAGACTGCACATGATTGGATAACATCAAATCTGTCCTTTAGGCAACAGACTGTTGCTGTACAAAGTCAAAGCTCGGCCTCCAATCAAGTACCACAGGGATCAATACTGGGCCCTTCACTGTTTATTATATATGTCAATGATCTTCTTCTTTAAAATGATGCTTCTCCCATGACCACCTCTGCCATAGAATTATTTGCCGATGATGCTACAGTTACAAACTCTGGACAATCTGTTGAAGTTGTAGAAACTGTCCTCAATCATGACATAAATTGGCTAAACCAATGGTGCATAGAAAACAGACTCGTAGTGAATTTTGATAAAACACTGGCTATGCTTATTGCTTGTCCCCAAAAACTCTGTCGCATCAAAAAGAATAATCTGAAAATATTGCTGGATGGCAGTCCAATTCAGAATGTAGAAAATGTAAAACTGCTTGGAGTTCACATAGATAACACATTGACATGGAGAACGCACATCGAGGAATTAGCGAAGAAACTCTCCTCACTTATTGGACGGTTATACAGGAATAGACACCTATTGTCAACAAAGGCCAAATGTTTATTCTACACTGCATATATTCAGCCTCATATTGACTATTGTCTTACAATCTGGGGAAATGCCTCCAATTGCTATCTTGAAAGAATTCACAGACTCCAAAAAAGAACCGCCCGAATCATCTTACATGCTGACCCTGTCACACCATCAAAGCCACTGTTTAAACAATTGAACTGGATGACTATATATGAAAGATTATTTGTTCAAAAAGCAATTCTCACTTACAAAAGCCTAAATTCTGAAATTAACACTACACCAAATCTATTCCAGAGAACAGCTGATACTACAAGTCGAACTACAAGGTCAACGTGTGCTGGTCACTTGTACATTCCAAAAGGCAGGACAGAGTACTTCAAAAGAAGTTTGAGTTACTCTGGTGCCACACTATGGAATAGCCTGCCTCAAAACGTGCGCAGTGCTGAGTCTGTGAATTCATTCAAGAAACTTGTAAATAATTTTGTAAATAATAACAGAGATTGATTATTTGTATGTTACATATATATTATCATCATCAATTGTGCTTTATAGATACAATATATTTGAACATCATTCTTTTGTTATGAGGGCCTCAAGGGAGAACAGTCTCTGACTGATTGTGTAACCCTCGTTAAATAAAGCATTTATTATTTATTATATATATAGGGGGACACGATGTGTCACATACCAAAATGTAGGTCAAGGTCAAAGGTCAAGGTAACTGTGACCCCAAAATCGTGAAATTGTTAAAAATCATGATTTTTTGTGTCCCTTGAGAAATTATGGGGAGACGGTTTGTCACGTACCAAAATTTAGGTCAAGGTCAATAGTCAAGGTCACTGTGACTCCGGAATCCAGAAATCTTTGAAAATTACTTTTTTTTGTGTCAGTAGATACATTAGGGGGACATGATGTGTCACGTATAAAAATGTAGGTCAAGGCCGAACGTCAAGGTCACTGTGACCCCCAAAAGCATGAAATTCATAAAAATCTTGATTTTTTTGTGTCCATTGATACATTGAGGGAAGACGATGTGTCTTGTACCAAAATTTAGGTCAAATGTCAAGGTCACTGTGCCCAAAATCAGGAAATCATTACAAGTCACATTTTCATATGCCTGTCGAAGACGAGGTCATGTAATGCGATGTTGGGTTCTGTCCATTATCCGTTAACATTTGTTGTCCATGCGATATCTCTAGTTTCAAGGTATGGATTGGTACCAAATTTTGAGTATATCTTACTCGCATGGCAAAGAGGAGCCATACATCAATTTGTCAAAGGTCAAGGTCACAGTCCTCCAAACCTGAATCAAGTTTAGCTGACTTTATGTGTTAGGTTGGAATATTCAGAGTTCTATCCCCTACATGTATATAGCATTTGTCCTGTGGAGTTGCCTGCCGTGTTTGAAACAGCTACATATTTAGTTAAACTGTTGTGAAATAAAAACCATACAATTACTAATTTAACGGGAAGATGGGTCCTTTATGACCTTCATACCTGTTTTAATATTAACTCAACAACAAAGGTTTACTTCATCACTTTCTTCTTCCTTCATGAAAAATTTTCTCGTCTGAGAGAAATCCATTTGCAGAAATTTTACTATTTTCTTGTGTTTGACTATTGTCGATTTCAGTGTGGGATATGTGAGCTCTCGGCTCTTGCTCCAAGGTCAACTAGTTGCCAAGAGTTAAGCTCATTTTAGGTTATCATTCAATATAAGATGTGATGTATGTTACATTCTCAGAAGCACAAAATTGTAGACCTTTCTCTGGATTGCTAGCTACCAATTGGAATCAAGGCTATTAAACAACCTTGAAATTTGGACCAATGTGATTCCAGATATACGGGCGTATATTGAAGCCCCTTGGGCTCTTGTTTCATATAATTCCAACAGGGTGCACCATTTTCAAAATATAACCACCAAAGTTAGGAAATATGACATCTGTAACGTGAAATTCTTCTGAACACTTGGTTGAATTCAAGCAAAATTCACTGCACACGGTACTGGCCATCCTGACAAATGGCACCAGTCCTGTGTACGTTTTGAAGACCCTTGGGACAAACATTAATTAACGTTATTAACAGACACAATCACCCAATTCAAACTCTTTTCAATGGTTTGCAGTGAAATCTCATTAGCCCCATGTTGAGCAAAACAACGTTTGTGAAAAGGAATTTGGCGACTGTTTTCTCACAAAATGACCAATGCTAATTGAAAACATAATTGACCTCCAAAGGTTCACTGAAAACAATTTTGTTTATACTGTTTGTTATCTAGCTATAAAGAGCAACAGGGTTGGTGCCACGACAAGCAGCTATTGAATCAATACATAAAACCTCTTTCGAGTTTGATATGTGATGACATCGGAACGATTCAGGCTCAAATGGGTTTTGGTTTGTCGCCAGGTTGACTGACATTTGCACATCAGAGAAGAACCCCATCATGATGGGCAGAAATAGGAACTATGTTATCTGTTGATCTATATTATCACGGTGGCGGAATGATAAATATGGTGGTTAACGATCTTTTTTTTTTTCTTCTTCTTTTTTTTTTTGACCAGAGCGTCATTTACTGCGGTCCGCACGAAACGGAAAAGCAATCCGATGCAATTAACGGTAAACACGATGGTTTGCAGTAAACAGTAGACAGCTGGTCACAAAACTGCCTGGTGTAGGAATTGAACTACTCTATTTGTTTCTATTACAGCATATTACTGGAACTGAGTCATTGAAGTAACCATTTTCTCCACGACAGGAACATATAGCAATTTCAAGCCAGTTACTCGAGACTCCTGAACGAATCGATGCAATGTTTTCTAGATCGTGAACCGCATATCAAGAACGGCCGGTTGCAATCTTCCGGCGATCTTCGGGTCAGCAAACACCTTCCTTTATGATTTTTTTACTTCACATGCGCCGGGTGTGTTTGGACAGTCCCAGTGCGATATTAAGAAATATTGCCTCAAACTACCTTCAGCAGAGCGCCATTACCTAAGACCTTATTTGATTACGCCAGACAAAAAGTCTTCTGAAACCAAGTAGCCGTTACGCCAGCATACGCCAGTAATATTCGTTCCTGTCGTAACATGTATTTGTTCAATGCTTCAAAACCCTGCTCACCCCAATATAATAGCTATTATTTAAACATTACTCTCTCTCTCAAGGCTTGTTCCCTTGGAAATTCCATGTAGATTTTTTCCGACAGACGGTTTCGCATGCCCTTTCCATTAATTTTGGTGCCAGATACATCTATTTACGCAATTCTCATTTGCGAAAGATTTGGCCTCTCACAAGCATGATGAACGAGAGTTCAACTTTAACGAGACAAAATTTGAGGCATTCATTCCAGCAAGTAACTGATGACCTGAGAAAGTAGCGCGCTCCCTCCAAAATTTGAAGAACATATTTGTTTTGAAGGAAAAAGTTGATCCTCTAGGTCGAATTATCCGCTTGATTAATCCTATAGAGTCAACTACTTGACACTTGCTCAGTTCCCAGTATGTTTGAACCTCAAAACTTCTGGAAACTAGGCCCTGAATATACATACGCGAATAGGAGGACTGAAATATTGCACCTGTGCTGAAATACTGGATGCCGAATGAGGGAATTATCGCGAGACCGGGTCAACCAAGGGCGACTAACTCAACCCGGGGTCAGCGCCCCCTAGTGGGAATGATGAAAGCATCATCGGGCAAACTGACACCGCACATGCTGCCCGTAAGAAATTTGGCAAGATTATGTATAATCAAAACATTGTATCGAATGTGGAATAAAAAACTTCATTTCTGTTGGTGGCTGCGAAAAATCTGTCAAAGTGTAACTCTTTTGTTTACAGTAATGTATCAATGTTTCCGCTCCATGGACTGATGGAAGATATCACACAGATTATACAAATCCCAAACGAGATAGATCGTACAAATTTTAGACATATGCATGCGTGTGTATTAAAAATTTTCTTAGGCCACACAAAATAAATCTGGTGAATGTCCCTAAAAAGAAATGGTGCGGTGACGCGGCTGTTCTTTTATTTTGTGCACATTGTCAGGAATCATTTGTAACACTGATTTACGCGACCCAGATCACCGAAGTTATGTAACGTGGAGCCCGGTCAATACTTGGATGGGTGACCGGTGCTGTACTGGCTGGGCTGATCAGTGTCCAGGTTAATAGGCACTGTGGGCACTCTCGTGTCCGGGCACATGTATGAGCCATGATATGACTGAAAATGTAAAAACGACGTTAAATCCTACTCACTCATTCCTATCAACTAGAGTAAACTTGACATCCTGGAAATCAATGTTGGTAACACATAAATGAATCCCATATTTTAATGGTTTACGACTAAACGTTTTACCCGGGTGCGTCTTACAACCCGTAACCGATATGATTTATGTATGGTAAGGCATTTATCACCGAAACGCGAAGACACGATCTTAGAAGATATGATTAAATGGAAAGCCAAATTCTACCAGCAGTTCTTATCTGTCAAACTTATATGTTATTTTTAGTTTCGACGATTTCTTTTCACGACTGTACCTGTTCTTATTTCAAACACAAGATTGCAAAAACGAATAAAAATCCAGATATGCACATCGTTTTGTCATCTTGTGAATCCTGTAGATTATACACCATGGGTGGAGAAATATCTGTAGACGATGATTTTGTGATAAGATAAATGGTTTCATGTTTATATCGGACGGTATTTTGTTATCTGCCGTTACGCCATGCTCTCGTGTATAATACATACCACGAATTAGCATATAGAGCATCCGTACCCTCTCAGTCACGTGATCCTGTTCTGATAATCGGAAGACAGATTGACTTCTGGCTCGTGATTTTGTCTGATAAATTTATCCCTTTATATATTTGATTACAAGTACTAACAAAGTACTCGTTCGTTTCTACCAACTAATTCGTCAGGCCCGACATCCTTCAGCCAGCTGTAGTCTATTATCACTTTTCCGTGTATATGAACCCCATTCTGCATGGGGCTTTATCAAATGAACTGCAGAAAATACTTTGAAACTGATAATATACAAACCTCAATCTTGATTATTTTAAAGTGAAATAATCCAATATCAAATGAGGCCGAAAGCTCGTGCATATAATCACGCTTGACAGTCTTATTGGAAACCAGGCAATCCTTTGCATTCCATTACGTTTCCCAACATGGCGGACGAAAGTTCAAAGTCAGATATTTTAAAGGGCGAGGAATTCCCCTTGAACAAGTTTCAAAACGTCCAAATATCTATAGGAATAATATTGCAAACCAAGAGACACGTATTTTTTGCGAGAATCAAACTGTTAAAATCGTCACTGTATCTCTCAATATGCTGCTGTGCTCCGCGCCTTTTGGGGGATTTCTCGCGAAGAGTGAAATTCGCAATTCATTGATTCTTCGGATAATGAGCCTTACAACTCTTTATTAAACCTTGACGAGCATTGTTATGTGGCGCCCTCTGTATGTCAGTTATGAAGCTCTTTCGGGTCGCAAAGAGACAGCTGTGTTATAATCGCAATGGTTTTTTCATATAATTCCAACAGGGTACACCATTTTAAACATATAACCGCCAAATTTAGGAAATATGACACCTGTAACGTGAAATCCTTCTGAACACTTGGTTCAATTCAAGCAAAATTCACTGTACAAGGTACTGGCCATCCTGACAAAAGGCCCCAGTCCTGCGTATGTTTTGAAGACACAATCACGAATTCAAACCCTTTTCAATGGTTTGTAGTGAAATCTCATTAGCTCCATGTTGAGCAAAACAACATTTGTGAAAAGAAAGGAGGTGTTCGGTTTAGATGCCTACTTTTCCCTCCAGTGTCACTCGCCGTTGGTCTATTGTCTCGCTCAGAGCCGGCCGGTATTATAGTGTGACGTAATGCTCAGGCATTCCCAACTCCTTGTCAGCCAGTCGAGGCCAGTCTAATTATAATTTGTGGTTCAAACAGTCACCATTTATATTCTTATGAATGAACCATCTATTTACCACCAATGATCAGTAAAATTATTATATCAACGGACTCGAAATTTTCAAATGTCTGCCAAAAGTTCAGGACGGGTGTAACAATAGATAAGGAAGTAACCACAAAATAAAACATATTGGCACAAGCATAATCGCTTGAGAAAGGAAAGCGTCATCTCCTGTTCAGGGTCATTTCTTGAATAGAAAGAGATCATGTTTTAGTTGCAATGCTGTAATCATCTGCATTAGCGGCAATGAAGAAATGAGTATCAGTATAGTCATATTGTAATGAAGTATTGACACATTGAAGAATAGCAGTAACTGCTGTGAACCAGGAATTTTCCGTTATTGGCCTAACAGGCCTTGATATTACACTGAAGCATTCTGACATATTTCTATATTATGAAAATATGACACCTTTAACCAAAGCGACTTTTCAGTATGATATATGGTCAAACCTACCGAATTTAGATATCTTTGACTCGTTTTGGTTAAAGGTGTCATATTTTGCATATAAAGGGAATTCCCTCTAAGAATACCGCCAAAACTTTCAAAAACAAACAAATGCCTATTTTATGACACTCGTAATATTTTTTTGACTTATCTTTTCTTGGTAAAAATACAGAATACGAAAATTCAACATTTTCTCTCTCAAACTGATAACTTTTCAACTAAACACGAGCAAATTTTTTTTTCAGTTCATAAACGCAACACACTCAGGAAAAAAATTCGGTCAAATCGAACACCTCCTTTGGCGACTGTTTTCTCACAAAATGACTAATGTTAATTGAAAACATAATTGGCCTCCAAAGGTTCACTGAAAACAATTTTGGTTTTGACTGTTATCTAGCTGTAAAGAGCAACACGGTTGGTGCCAGGACTAGCAGCTATTGAATCAATATATAAAGCCTTCTTCGAGTTTGGTATGTGATGACATCGGAACGATTCGAGCTCAAATGGGTTTTGGTTTGTCGCCGGCTTGGCTGATATTTGCACACCAGAGAAGCACCCCATCATGACGGGCAGAAATAGGAACTATGTTATCTGTTGATGTATATTATCACGGTGGCGGAATGATAAATATGGTGGTTAACGATTTTTTTTTTTTTTTTTTTTTTGACCAGAGCGTCATTTACTGAGGTTCGCACGAAATCAAAAAGCAATACGAGGCAATTAGCGGTGAAAATGGTGGCTTGCAGTAAACAGGAAGACAACTGCTCACAAAACTGCCTGGTGTAGGAATTGAACTACTCTATCTGTTTCTATTGCAGCATATTACTGGAACTGAGTCATGGAAGTAACCATTTCCTCCCCGACAGGAACATATAACAATTTCAAGACTCATGAACGAATCATGCAAACAGACGACATTATCGATGCAATGTTTTCTAGGTCGTGAACTGTAAATCAAGAATGACCGGTTGCGATCTTCCGGCGATCTTCGGGTCAGCAAACACCTTCCTTTATGACTTTTTAACTTCACATGCGCCGGGTCTGTTTGGACAGTCCCAGTGCGATATTAAGAAATATTGCCTCAAACTACCTTCAGCAGAGAGCCATTACCTAAGACCTTATTTGATTACGCCAGACAAAAAGTCTTCTGAAATCAAGTAGCCGTTACGCCAGCATACCCCAGTAATATTCGTTCCTGTCGTAACATGTATTTGTTCAATGCTTCAAAACCCTGTTCACCCCAATATAATAGCTATTATTTAAATATTACTCTCTCTCCCAGGGCATGTAGATTTTTTTCCGATAGACGGTTTCGCATGCCCTTTCCATTAATTTTAGTGCCAGATACATCTATTTACGCAATTCTCATTTGCAAAAGTGTTGGCTTCTCACGAGAATGATGAACGAGAGTTCAACTTTAACGAGAGAAAATTTGAGGCTTTCATTCCAGTAAGTAACTGATGACCTGAGAAAGTAGCGGATATTGAGCGTTAACTCTTCTTTATTAACCCTTGAAGAGCATTGTTATGTGGCGCCCTCTGTATGCTAATTATGAAACTCTTTCAGATCACAAAGAGACAAAGCAATAATCGCATAACGTCATATGCTTCACTCAGGGTGAACCATCTGCAAACTAAAACCGCAAAATTTAGGAAATAGGACACCTGTAACGTGAAAACCTTCTGAACATTTGGTTGAATTCAAGCAAAATTCACAGTACATGGTAATGACCATCCTGACAAAAGGCATCAGTCCTGCTTACATTTTGAAGACCTTTGGGACAAACATATTAATTAACGTTTTCAACAGATACAATGATTAATTCAAACTCTTTTCAATGGTTTATAGGGAAATCTCATCAGTTCCCTGTTGGCGAACAACATATGGAATAGAAATTTGGCGACTGTTTTCTCACAAAATGATTAATGTTAATTGAAAATATAATTGGCCTCCAAGATTCCATGACAACAATTCCCAACGGGTGGATTTTGATTTTACAGTTTGTTATGTAGCTATAAAGAGCAACACGGTTGGTTCCACGACAAGCAGCTATTGAATCAGTATATAAAGCCTCCTTCGAGTTTGATATGTGATGACATCGGAACGATTCGGGCTCAAATGTGTTTTGGTTTGTCGCCAGGTTGGCTGACATATGCACATCAGAGAAGAACCCCAACATGGCGGGCAGAAATAGGAACTATGTTATCTGTTGATCTATATTATCACGATGGCGGAATGATAAATATGGTGGTTAACGATTTTTTTTTTCTTCTTTTTTTTTTCACCAGAGCGTCATTTACTGCGGTCCGCACGAAACGGAAAAGCAATCCGAGGCAATTAACGGTAAACACGATGGTTTGCAGTAAACAGTAGACAACTGGTCACAAAACTGCCTGGTGTAGGAATTGTATGCGTTACCTCTGAGAGCTTTAGATCAAATAGCCAGAGATATACAACAATCTGCGTCTTCAGGAAATATAATACCATCAAATATCATTAAAGTATGTCAAGATATAGCGTATTTTCGGTTGTATCGTACAGTGAACATAATCGAAACCTCTCAAGATCGGCTTTTCTTGAAACTCAACTACTTAGATAAAGGACTGGACATCATTAATTTACCTCGAATCCTGAATGATCCAGAGGTACGCAACGCTGTACCAAACTATTTTAAGTTCACAGAACCTCCTTGCATTTCATATAAGTGCACTAAATCTATAGCCACCAAAATATTCAATTACTCCAATGCTGTCCAGGAGTTTGACTGGAACTTATACACGTCAGGAGGCTATAGTTGTGATTGTGAATCGTCGAATTTTATCTATACACCATGCAAACATATTGTGACTGGTGACCTTGATGTGGTGAGTGATAAGGATCTGAAATTACTCCTGATGAAAGGACCTAAATATAGAGAGCCAAGAAGAATAAATCTGAAGGCCGACCAGAAGATAGTCCTGTCTGCATTGGAACAGTACGTTATTGATTGGTCTAAGCGAGAAAAAGTTGAACCTACAGTTCTCGCTGATTGGCTGGACCTCACCAAGAGCAAGGTCGTTGAAACAATCCGCCATATTGACAGAAGTACTCTTCCCCAAGCAAAACAAGTTCTGAGAAACCTCAATTCGCAAGAAGTTCTAGCAAATCTCCAGAGTAAATTCATCATAGTCCCAGCAGACAAAGCTCCGAATAATATAATATTCATATGTAAATATTACTATTACCAGGTGCTGGCTAAAGAATTGAGTGTAGACATAACTTCATCAAATACGTCTACTTACTCCCAAACTGCATTTACTCTGGAAGATTTATTTAACAATCACAAAAACTTTCTCAGGGAAAGAGGTATTTGTCTTCCAACCAATCATAACGACATACCAAAAATATACTGGACTCCCAAAATGCATAAATCACCATACAAAGCTGGATTCATAGCTGGTTCTAGAAGCTGCACCACCAAGCTTCTTTCAACCCTATTGACGAGGGCCCTTCAGGAGGTAAAAGCATTTTGGGAAAGGTATTGCGCCACTATTTCTAAGAACTCTGGCGTTGAATGTATGTGGATATTGAAAAACTCAAAATGTCTTACGGAAGAGCTTGATGCTAAAGGTCACATACCGTACAGACATGTATCCACATCAGGACCTTATTGACCTTCTAAGTTCATTAATAGTATCTGTGTTCAAGAAAACTGATCGTAGATATATTAATGTCGGAAGCCATAAAGCATTCTTTAGCTCGACTACATACAAGAGATATCATTCATGGGACGTTTCTTTGTTTATAGAGTTGCTTGAATTTCTCATTAAAAATATCTATGTGAAATTTGGCAACACAATATATCAGCAGCATATAGGTATTCCAATGGGTACTAATTGTGCACCCCTGTTGGCTGACCTGTATCTGTTCTCTTATGAATATGACTATATGCAGGCGCTTTCAAAAACCGATCCATTCAAAGCCCGTTCCTTCTTATTCACCAAACGCTATATAGACGATCTTCTCGCTGTGGATAATCGCTATATACATGACGCAGTGAAGGATATATATCCACCTTCACTGGATTTGAAGGAAACTACAGATAGCCCTACAGGCACATCTTATTTAGATTTCTATCTCTATAAAAATGAAGCGGGCATTCTCTCTCGTCGACTTTATGACAAAAGAGATGATTACAATTTCGACATCGTAAATTATCCCTTTCTGGATAGTAATATTCCAGTGGGACCTGCATATGGCGTATACATATCTCGCTTAGTAGCATTTGCTAGATCCTGTGTTAAATGTGACGATTTTAATCAACGTCACAACATTGTTGCAGAAACTTATAAAACAGGGCTATTCCACCAAGCGCCTCCACTCAAAGTTTCTCAAATTTGGCGATACATATCGCATGCTGATAGCAAAATACGAGCGTAGCGTGCAAGATCTATGGCGTTACGTTTCGTAAATTGTGTCTAATTCCGCTTAACCCGGGGCTAGGGCCGTATGAACCCATGTACTTCAAGATCCTCATGGTACTCATATGAACAGTCACAATCAAAGCGTGACTGAGATACATCTTTTTTTTAGATGACGACTCTATAACGAATATTATGGATTAAGACTACTGATCAGCGATACGGATTTGATATTTTTGGAACATCATGATGTCTTGCCGGCATCATTGAAAACTGTTGACCGCTTCTCTCTTGCAGGAAACAAGCCTATGTTTATGTATACTATGATTGTCTTTTTGAATTTGGTGCTAATACTGTTATGTGGAAAATGGAATAGGTCTTTGGATTATGGACGCGGATATTCTCTAATGGACGGCGGCTGGATTATGAATGACGGACTAGACGCTTGTAATTTCTATTACAGCATATTACTGGAACTGAGTCATTGCCTTGAAGGGCAGACCCGTCATGTAAGACAACTTCACTCGGCAACACTTTGAGTGCAATATACTTGGCCCTGTTCACTCCTTGGTTGAATGGTTCCCCACATGTAGTCACCTACTGTATGTGTCTTACATGACGGATTTGCCCATTGAAGTAACCATTTTCTGCCCGACAGGAACATATAGCAATTTCAAGCCAGTTACTCGTGACTCCTGAACGAATCAAGCAAACAGACGGCACTATCGATGCAATGTTTTCTAGGTCGTGAACCGTATATCAAGAATGGCCGGTTGCGATCTTCCGGCGATCTTCGGGTCAGCAAACACCTTCCTTTATGACTTTTTTACTTCACATGCGCCGGGTCTGTTTGGACATGCAGTCCCAGTGCGATATTAAGAAATATTGCCTCAAACTACCTTCAGCAGAGCGCCATTACCTAAGACCTTATTTGATTACGCCAGACAAAAAGTCTTCTGAAATCAAGTAGCCGTTACGCCAGCATACGCCAGTAATATTCGTTCCTGTCGTAACATGTATTTGTTCAATGCTTCAAAACTCTGTTCACCCCGATATAAAAGCTATTATTTAAACATTACTCTCTCTCTCGAGCCTTGTTTCCTTGAAAATTCCAAGTAGATTTTTGCCCGATAGACGATTTCGCATGCCCTTTCCATTAATTTTGGTGCCAGATACATCTATTTACGCAATTCTCATTTGCGAAAGTTTTGACCTCTCACAAGGATGATGAACGAGAGTCCAACTTTAACGAGAGAAAATTTGAGGCATTCATTCCAGGAAGTAACTGATGACCTGAGAAAGTAGCGCGCTCCCTCTAAAATAAGAACATATTTGTTTTAAGGGAAAAAGTCGATCCTCCAGGTCGAATTATCCGCTTGATTAATCCTATAGAAGTCAACTACTTGACTCTTGCTCAGTTCCCAGTATGTTTGATTCTCAAAACTTCTGGAAACTAGGCCCTGAATATACAGACATGAATAGGAAAACTGAAATATTGCACCTGTGCTGAAATACTGGATGCCGAATGAGGGAATGATAGCGAGATCGGGTCAACCAAGGGCGACTAACTCCACCCGGGGTCAGCGCCCCCTAGTGGGAATGATGAAAGCATCATCGGGCAAACTGACACCGCACATGCTGCCCGTAAGAAATTTGGCAAGAGCATGTATATTCAAAACATTGTATCGAATGTGGAATAAAAAACTTCATTTCTGCTGGTGGCTGCGAAAAATCTGTCAAACTGTACGTCTTTTGTTTACAGTAATATATCAATGTTTCCACTACAAGAACTGGTGGCAGATTTTACACAGATTGTACAAACCCCAAACGAGATACAACTAGAGGTTCCGCTTTGACCCTTGAGTTGCCGCTCCGGCATGAAGCCTATGCTGGTTGTTTTTTTAACAAAAACATACGTCTCCCCCATCCTCCCACCCTGCCTTGAATGGGCACATTATTTAAGGGAAAGTGCTATAAAATGAATGCAATAAGTATCTTAAACAAAGCTGCGTATCTAAAAATATTAATTACAAAGAAGCGATACAAGTAGATGAACGGTTGGACAGACACCGGACACGGATGCATGCATGCACACATACACCAAAACCTGATCAAATGCGGGGGCTATGCCATTGAAGCTTCCATCCAAGTTTGGTGAAATTCCGTCCAGTAGTTCTCCAGATATCTTGCAGACAAGCCCTGTATATACATGTACAAGTAGATGGACGGACGGACGGACACTGGAAATGGATGAATGCACGCACACACACCAAAACCTAATCAAGTGAGGGGGCTATCCCACTGAAGCTTCCATCCAAGTGGGGTGAAATTCCGTCCAGTAGTTCTCAAGATATCTTGCAGCCTGTATATACATGTACAAGTAGATGGACGGACGGACGGACACCGGACATGGATGAATGCATGCACATACACCAAAACCTAATCAAATGAGGGGGCTATCCCAGTGAAGCTTCTATCCAAGTTTGGTGAAATTCCATCCAGTAGTTCTCTAGATATCTTGCAGACAAGCCCTGTATATACATGTACAAGTAGATGGACGGACACCGAACACGGATGAACGCATGCACACACACCAAAACCTAATCAAATGAGGGGGCTATCCCAATGAAGCTTTCATCCAAGTTTGGTGAAATTCTGTCCAGTAGTTCTCCAGATATCTTGCAGACAAGCCCTGTATATACATGTACAAGTAGATGGACGGACGGACGGACACCGGACATGGATGAATGCAGACACACAAACCAAAACCTAATCAAATGAGGGGGCTATCCCACTGAAGCTTCCATCCAAGTGGGGTGAAATTCTGTCCAGTAGTTCTCAAGATATCTTGCAGACAAGGCCTGTATATACATGTACAAGTAGATGGACGGACGGACAGACACCGGACACGGATGAATGCACGCACATACACCAAAACCTAATCAAATGAGGGGCTATCCCAATGAAGCTTCCATCCAAGTTTGGTGAAATTCCATCCAGTAGTTCTCAAGATATCTTGCAGACAAGGCAAGGGGACGGACAGACATCCATCCATCCAGACAGACGGACAGACAGACAGACAGACAGCACAAACACTAGATGTCTCCCCCCAACATAGTTGGGGGAGACATAATAATTGAAAGAGATCGTACAAATGTTAGACATATGCATGCGTGTATATTAAAAATTATCTCAGACCACACAAAATTAAATCTGTGCTGGAATACTGGAATATTGAATCCCTAAAACGAAATGGCGCGATGACGCGGCTGTTCTTTTATTTTGTGTGCTCTTTCAGGAATCATTTGTAACACTTATTTACGTGTTCATCTCATGTGTATACCAGATCGTAGTCAACTATCGACTCAGATCACCGAAGTTAAGCAACGTTGCGTCCGGTCAATACTTGGATCGGTGACCGTGTGCTGTTCTGGCTGGGCTCACCAATGTCCAGGACAATCGGCACTATTGGCGTTCTCGTGTCATGGCACATGTTGGACACAGCCATGATGTGACTGAAAAAATGTTGAAAACGAAGTTAATTCCTACCCACTCACTCTTATCAACTATAGAGTAAGCTAGATCTTCTGGAAATAAATATTGGTAACACATAAATGAATCCCATATTTTAATGGTTTACGAATAAACGTTTTACCCAGGTGCATCTTACAAACCGTAACAGATATGATTTATGCATGGTAAGGCATTTATCACCGACACGCAAAGACACGTATCTTTACGAAATGGAAAGCCGAATTCTACCAAGCAGTTCTTATCTGTCAAACTTACACGTTTTCTTATTTTTAGTTTTGACGATTTCTATTCACGGCTATACCTGTCCTTATATCAAACATTAGACTGTAAAAAATAGAAATCCAGATACTCACATCGTTTTGTCATCTTGCGAATCCTAGATTAGACACCATGGCTGGAGAAATATCTATAGACAATGACAAGATAAATGGTTTCATGTTTATATCGGTCGGTATTTTGTCATCTGCTGTTACGCCATGCTGTCGTGTATAATACACACCACGAATTATCATATGGAGCATCCGTACCCTCTTAGTCACGTGATCCTGTTCTGATAATCGGAAGACAGATGGACTTCTGGCTCGTGATTTTGTCTGATAAATTTATCCCTTTAGATATTTTGTTACAAGTACTCATCAAGTACTCTTTCGTTTCTACAAACTAATTCGTCAGGTCCGACATCCTTCAGCCAGCTGTAATTCATTATCACTTTTCTGGGTATATCACCTCCATTCTGCATGGGGCCTTTATCAAATGAACTGCGGAAAATAATTTGAAACTGATAATATACAAACGTCAAACATATGTTGATTACTTTAAAGTCCAATAATCCAATATCAAACGAGGCCGAAAGCTCATGCATTAAATCACGCTTTACTCTCTTACTGAAAACCAGGCAATACTTTGTATTCCATTACGTTTTCCCAACATGGCGGACGAAAGATCAAAGTCAGGTGTTCTGAACGGCAAGGAATCCCCCTTGAACAAATTTCAAAACGTCCAAATATCCATCGGTACATGCATATTGCATACCAAGAGACACACGCATTTATTGCTAGAACCAAACTTAAAACTGTCACTGTATCTCTCAATATGCTGCTGTACTTGCCTGTTGCCACACATGCATTGGTGGATTTCTCATGACGAAGTGAGATTCGCAACTCACCAATTCTTCAGATAATGAGCCTTAACTCTTCTTCATTAAACCTTGGAGAGCATTGTTATGTGGCGCCATATGTATGCTAATTGTGAAACTCTTTCTGATCAAAAACAAGGCTATAATCACAATGATGTCAAATGATTCACTCAGAGAATTTATGAAATATGACACCTGTAACGTGAAATCCTTATGAACATAAATGTTGGTAACACATAAATGAATCCCATATTTTAATGGTTTACGACTAAACGTTTTACCCAGGTGCATCTTACAACCCGTAACCGATATGATTTATGCATGGTAAGGCATTTATCACCGAAACGCGAAGACACGATCTTAGAAGATATGATGAAATGGAAAGCCAAATTCTACCAAGCAGTTCTTATCTGTCAAACTTATATGTTATTTTTAGTTTCGACGATTTCTATTCACTGTACCTGTCCTTATTTCAAACACAAGATTGCAAAAACAAATAGAAATCCAGATATGCACATCGTTTTGTCATCTTGTGAATCCTGTAGATTATACACCATGGGTGGAGAAATATCTGTAGACGATGATTTTATGACAAGATAAATAGTTTCATATTTATATCGGACAGTATTTTATTATCTGCCGTTACGCCATGCTCTCGTGTATAATACACACCACGAATGATCATATGGAGCATCCGTACCCTCTCAGTCACGTGATCCTGTTCTGATAATCGGAAGACAGATGGACTTCTGGCTCGTGATTTTATCTGATAAATTTATCCCTTTATATATTTTGTCACAAGTACTAATAAAGTACTCGTTCGTTTCTACCAACTAATTCGTCCGGCCCGACATCTTTCAGCCAGCTGTAGTCTATTAGCACTTTTCTGTGTAGATGAACCCCATTCTCCATGGAGCCTTTATCAAATGAACTGCAGAAAATAATTTGAAATTGATAATATACAAACGTCAAACATATCTTGATTATTTTAAAGTCCAATAATCCAATATCAAATGAGGCCGAAAGCTCGTGCATATAATCACGCTTGACAGTCTTATTGAAAACCAGCCAATCCTTTGCATTCCATTACGTTTCCCAACATGGCGAACGAAAGTTCAAAGTCAGATGTTTAATGGGCGAGGAATTCCCCATGAACAAGTTTCAAAACGTCCAAATATCTATAGGAATAATATTGCAAACCAAGAGACACGTATTTTTTGCGAGAATCAAACTGTTAAAACTGTCACGGCATATCTCAATATGCTGCTGTGCTCGCCTTTTGGGGGATTTCTCGCGAAAGAGTGAGATTCGCAATTCATCGATTCTTCGGATAATGAGCCTTACAACTCTTTATTAAACCTTGAAGAGCATTGTTATGTGGCTCCCTCTGTATGTCAGTTATGAAACTCTTAAGGGTTGCAAAGAGACAGCTGTGTTAAATGGCAATGGTTTTTTCATATAATTCCAACAGGGTACACCATTTTCAACATATAACCGCCAAATTTAGGAAATCCTTCTGAACACTTGGTTAAATTCAAGCAAAATTCACTGTACACGGTACTGGCCATCCTGACAAACGGCCCCAGTCCTGCATATATGTTTTGAAGACCCTTGGGACAAACATTAATTAACGTTATTAACAGACACAATGACGAATTCAAACTCTTTTCAATGGTTTGTAGTGAAATCTCATTAGCTCCATGTTGAGCGAAACAACGTTTGTGAAAAGAAATTTGGCGACTGTTTTCTCACAAAATGACTAATGTTAATTGAAAACATAATTGGCCTCCAAAGGTTCACTGAAAATAATTGTGTTTTTACAGTTTGTTATCTAGCTATAAAGAGCAACACGGTTGGTGCCACGACTAGCCGCCATTGAATCATTATATAAAGCCTCCTTCGAGTTTGATATGTGATGACATCGGAACGATTCGGGCTCAAATGTGTTTTGGTTTGTCGCCAGGTTGGCTGACATTTGCACATCAGAGAAGAACCCCATCATGATGGGCAGAAATAAGAACTATGCTATCTGTTGATCTATATTATCACGGTGGCGGAATGATAAATATGGTGAATAACTTTTCTTTTCTTTTTTTTTGACCAGAGCGTCATTTACTGCGGTCCGCATAAAACCGAAAAGCAATCCGACGCAATTAGCGGTGAACACGATGGTTGGCAGTAAATAGTAAGACAACTGCTCACAAAACTGCCTGGTGTAGGAATTTAACTACTCTATTTGTTTCTATTACAGCATATTACTGGAACTGAGTCATTGAAGTACCCATTTTCTCCCCGACAGGAACATATAGCAATTTCAAGCCAGTTACTCGTGACTCCTGAACGAATCAAGCAAACAGACGGCACTATCGATGCAATGTTTTCTAGGTCGTGAACCGTATATCAAGAATGGCAGGTTGCGATCTTCCGGTGATCTTCGGGTCAGCAAACACCTTCCTTTATGACTTTTTTACTTCACATGCGCCGGGTCTGCTTGGACAGCCCTAGTGCGATATTAAGAAATATTGCCTCAAACTACCTTCAGCAGAGCGCCATTACCTAAGACCTTATTGGATTACACCAGACAAAAATTCTTCTGAAATCAAGTAGCCGTTACGCCAGCATACGCCAGTAATAGTCGTTCCTGTCGTAATTACAAGCGTCTAGTCCGTCATTCATAATCCAGCCGTCGTCCATTAGAGAATATCCGCGTCCATATAATCCAAAGACCTATTCCATTTTCCATATAACAGTATTTTTTGTTCAATACTTCAAAACCCTGTTCACCCCAATATAATAGCTATTATTTAAATATTACTCTCTCTCTCTCTCGGCTTGTTTCCTTGGAAATTCCATGTAGATTTTTTCTCGATAGACGGTTTCGCATGCCCTTTCCGTTAATTTTGGTGCCAGATACATCTATTTACGCAATTCTCATTTGCAAAAGTTTTGGCCTCTCACAAGGATGATGAACGAGAGTTCAACTTTAACGAGACAAAATTTGAGGCATTCATT
>JAVTVY010015734.1:0-63413 GCA_036873755.1 Hanleya hanleyi | reverse complement strand
GAAACAGGCTAGAAACTTGATAGCAGTTTCCGGCCCATTTCCGCTCCATTTCCGATGCATTGGAAACAGAGCGGAAACTAACATCAGTTTCCCACCCGTTTCTGGTGAAGCGTAATTTGGGCGGAAATTTAACAACAGGTTTCTGTCCAGTTTCCGTGCACCGGATTCTTGGCGGAAACAAAAACACCCGTTTCCACTGGTTTCCGCATCACGGAAACAGGCTGGAAATGGGGTGTTACAGTTTCCAACTGGTTTCCGCCAAGAATCCGCATTTTTGGAAACCAGTACATTTCACCCAGTGACTCGTGCTAATCCAAATCATGGACTCGAACATGCACTTTTAAACATGTAACATATACAACGGGATCTCTCCGACCCACTCCCCACTAATGTCGCTCGACAATATTTAACACACAGCAAGATTCTATCTCTTTAAAAAGAGTAGACCAGAACCAGTATTTGACTATCAAAATGCCGCCGTGCCCGTGCCGTCCACAGATTCTGTAATCCTACAATCTGTACACATATACATGCTAATATGGTTAATCTGAATACAAATCATTGTATCGGTCAGGTAAAATACAGTGACCGCAACACTGCACAATAAAGTAAATCCAGCGTGTGCAGAAAATAATCGGAACGAAGCTCCACTAACTATTTGCATATAAATAGATAGGACCAACAAATCTCTCATAAGGCAGTCTATATATGTTCGTGTCAGTTTACACACACAGCTGTACTATGACCATGTACCGGTTATACGGACAATTGCAAATTATAGGGACTTCATTCATAACATCCCCCAACTAAAAATAATCTTACAGTTGTCCAAATATAACAATCCTATAAGAACCTGCATGGCCGTCTCGGTCAACATAGCAGCAGAGATTAAAATACTCTGCTCAAGAAATCCGCCCCAACGTTATCTTCACCCTTAATAGACTCCACTACATAAGTGTAAGGCTGGAGGGATAAAGCCCACCTCATCAGTCGCTGATTAGTATGCTTCGCTTGATTGAGATATACTAAAGATCTGTGATCGGTCTGTAAGCGAAATTCTCTACCAAATAAGAATACCCGTAGCTTCGATATCGCCCAAACAATGGCCATGCATTCACGCTCTACTACCGAGTAATTCTTTTCTCGCGGAAGCAGTTTCCTACTCAAGTAAGCCACCGGAAATAGCGTACCATCGTAATCTTGCAGTAGAACTCCACCTACACCGAGATCTGAAGCATCAGTGCGCAATACAAATTGACGGCTCAAATCAGGCAATTTAAGGACACATCTTTTCTTTCAAATTGTTAAATGCCTCAGTGTGTTTTGGAGTCCAAGGTAGTCGGTTAAGAATTCCCCTCTTTGTCAAGTCTGTTAATATCACAGCCTTCTCAGAAAAGTTTGGCAAAAACCGTCTGTAATAATTAATCAGACCCAAAAATGATCTTAGCTGCTTTTTAGTTTGAGGGATGCTTGCGTCCTTAATTTTGGCAATCTTATCCGCTTGCGTCATAAGTTGACCGTTGTCTATGGTGTGACCTAGAAAATCAGTACTATTGTAACCTACAAAACATTTTGTTGGCTTTAAGGTTATATTTGCCTCTCTTATCCGTTGGAAAACTTTGCGTAATGCCATCAAATGTGATATCCAATCCTTTGTGTGGATAAGAATATCATCGACAAAATTTTCAACATCGTCTAATCCCTTCAAAATATTTCTCATCATTCGGTTATGTGATGCACCTGAATTGACTAATACAAATGGCATGCTACGATACTGATAATGGCCAAATGGTGTACTGAAGCCAGTAATTTCCTTCGATGTTTCCGCCATAGGTATCTGCCAGTATCCTTTAAAACAGTCTAGTGTGCTAAAATATTTGTCAGCTGAAAGTTTGGCGAATATTGCTTCAGCATCAGACATAGGTTCATTATCAATCCTAGTGATCTTGTTTCTTATGTCGGCACAAAGACGGATACCTCCATCTTTCTTTTGTACCATAACAATAGGACTACAATAAGGAGAGTCCGATGTCTCACACACCTAACTTCAGCATATCGTCAATTTCGTTCTGTAAATTGACATACATAGCAAATGGTATTGGGTAAGGTTTTGATTTGACCGGACTATCATCAGTAAGAACGATGTTGTGTTCAACTAGTGTAGTTAATCCGGGTACATTTGAAAATATGTCACTATATTCTTCGATCAAATCGTTTACCTGTCGACGCTGCTCATTCGACAAAATGGGACTAACATCTCCAATCTCCGCAGAATCGAATGTCTCAACTTCCGGTTCTTTTACTCACCATCGGTTTCTAACATAACATCTACAGAACCGACAACAGTAGGCACTCTTTGTACGTACTCTTTCAACACCATTAATATCAAGTACGTAATTATTAACACCCAATCTTTGCTTAACCGGAAATGGAACTTTCCACCTCATTAACAGTTTATTGCTGTCTGTTGGGAGTAACAATAACGCCAAATTACCTTCGTTCAGTCGTCTAGAAGACTATTCTGTGAAGTCATGTGACGCAGTCAGTATGTCGGCACCTCTTCCCACTTCCCTTATATGTGTTGTAATTTTTTCCTGTATATGGCGAGATTCTGCTGGTGGACGTTTCGTCCCCGAGGCCCGCCCCTGTACAGACCTTTTGGTCTTTGATATATGTTGGCATTTGTGCGAAGTTGATGCTGGGTCGACATCGGGCCTTACAGACTAGTCTTTTGTGTTAAATGCCGTCATTTACATCTGACGACGATACAGCTCACCAATCTCCAATGTACGAGTTGTCACAGCGAAACAGCTCACCAATTACCAGTATACGAGTTGTCAGAGCATTTCCATCATAGCTCTCTAGATTTGTATCTAATACCGCTTATGCCGGTGCTAGGGGCCGTGTGGTCATATCACCCAAGTTGCCACATGAGCAGGTACAATAAAAGCGTACCTGAGATACAACACATATCACGAATCGTTAGATTCTTGGTATGTGCTTTAGAATAGGTTAACCAGAAGACTATTCTGTGAAGTCATGTGACGCAGTCAGTATGTCGGCACCTCTTCCCACTTCCCTTATATGTGTTGTAATTTTTTCCTGTATATGGCGAGATTCTGCTGGTGGACGTTTCGTCCCCGAGGCCCGCCCCCTGTACAGACCTTTTGGTCTTTGATATATGTTGGCACTTGTGGGAAGTTGATGCTGGGTCGACATCGGGCATTACAGACTAGTCTTTTGTGTTAAATGCCGTCATTTACATCTGACGACGATACAGCTCACCAATCTCCAATGTACGAGTTGTCACAGCGAAACAGCTCACCAATTACCAGTATACGAGTTGTCAGAGCATTTCCATCATAGCTCTCTAGATTTGTATCTAATACCGCTTATGCCGGTGCTAGGGGCCGTGTGGTCATATCATCCAAGTTGCCACATGAACAGGTACAATAAAAGCGTACCTGAGATACAACACATATCACGAATCGTTAGATTCTTGGTATGTGCTTTAGAATAGATTAACCAGAAGACTATTCTGTGAAGTCATGTGACGCAGTCAGTATGTCGGCACCTCTTCCCACTTCCCTTATATGTGTTGTAATTTGACTTCAAAATACTTTTTGCTGGTTTCCTGTGCCTTAGTTAACTCTTCCTTTGCAATAACACAGGTCTGCTGTAACCGGTCCTTAAGATCTAATACATATTCATAAGTGGTTCTTACTTCGTCCTCAATCTGTGCATTAGCCCAGACTTCCGTTAATATTGCCATGGGTCCACGTACTGTACGTCCATACAATATTTCAAAGGGTGAAAATCCGCCCAGACTTGCCAACGGTGCTTCTCTGTAGGCAAACAGTAATGGCTCTATTAGGCGGTCCCATTCCGCTGGAGTTTCGCCACACATGCGCGTTAACATTGATTTGAGGGTTCCGTTATACTTTTCACAGAGCCCATTACACTAAGCGTGGTATGGAGTCGTGTAAACACCATCAATAGACAAAAATTTATAAAGTTCTTTCATCATTTCAGATGTAAATTGAGTTCCCCTATCACTCAATACCTCTTTTGGTACACCCACGTTACTGAACATACCTATCATGGCCTCAGCAACAGTAGCCATGTCAATATTAGACAATGGAACAGCCTGTGGATAACGAGTAGCCATATCAACCATCGTAAGGATATACTTACTGCCCCTTTTTCTCCTTGGTACAAGTGTTCCGATTATGTCAACCGCAACCCGATGAAATGGCATAGAAATAATCGGCATTTTCTCTAGTGGGACTTTGCGTACTTTACCTTTAGGAATGGTTCCCTGGCAAATGTCGCAAGACTGACAGAAACGATTGATGTCACCATGCATCCCAGGTCAGTAAAAATGAGCTTGTATACGATTGCTAGTCTTACTAATACCCATATGACCACCTAAAATAGACTCATGTGCAACCTGTCACACCATCGTTCGATATTTCAATGGAACTACTAACTGTGGCTCGTACGTGCTTCCGTCCTTTCTTGAACGAACTTCACGAAACAGTAATTCATTCTCTTTGAAAAACTTTATTTCAACAGTACCCTTCTTGCCAATTGTTCCAGTTTCTGCCATTTTACGAGCATGTTTTAAACTCTCATCTTCCGATTGTTCACGCAGAAACGTTCGTGAATCACCTGCCTGTGGCAATTTTGGTACTTTAAGGGGACGGTTTTTGGGCACCATTTTAGTTTGATTGCGCGTCACAACAGCGTTACTACTTACCAAATTAACACTATCTTTCTCCGTGGACTCCTTTTTGTCGCTAGGTTTAACATGTGGTTCTATACGGGACACGTTTCCAACAATCACCTTACAAATAGGGTTATCCAAACACAAACCCTTAACTACTCCCTTAAAGTAGGGTGTATCAATATATACTTCAGCTTCAGGCGCTGAACGTACAGTTTTATCCACAGAAATATACAACTTGACTTCACCCGTCAATTGCTTGTCACACACTAGGTATCGTTTGATAATTACCTCGGAACAACCAGTGTCACGCAACACAATGACCTTTTTGTTACCTTCAAATCCGGGTTGAGTTGGGAGACCCTTCAACATCTTTGCGTCTTCTGGAAGTAAATAATCATCCCCGATCGATGGAATACGAGGTGCTAATTGTCCGCAGTCGTTATTACAGGTGTGAAATTCATCTAGAGGAAAGCATGTTGCAGAATATGTACATGTAGGTTGTAATGGACTAGCATGTTGGGAAAATGCATTTCCACCAAATGTTTGAACAGCAGCAGAAGATTGACCTGGTTTCCCCTTTAACATACAATTAATCGCCTTGTGACCTACTTTAGAACATAGGAAGCATGTCGGTCGTGGACGATCAGCACACCATTGTTTCTTTTCAGGTAGTTTGTTATTTTTTCCTCTCGTGCTATTGACATCCGGTTGCTTAAATTGTTTTTGATCTTTATATTTTGATTTATCAAATGTTGTTTGATGAGCGTTTATGTATGTATCAGCCTCCTGAATAGCTTCGTCAATTTGGCGAATGGACTTCTCTCTTGAATAGACCGACAAATCTTTAGGACAATGGAACAAAAATTGCTCCAAAACTAAAAAATCTCTAATTCCGTCATATGTGTCATCAACATCAGCAGCAGAAGTCCATCTATCGAAGTAATTGAGTAATCTGGCCATGTATTGAGATGGCAACTCATCTTTTTTCAGTTTTCAGAATGGAATTTCCGGCGGAAACCGTCTTCGGTGAGCTGAAAACATCGCAATAGCGCCTTTTTTAATTTTTCGTAATCATTTGCCTCAGTGACTGGGAGTCTAGTATACACGTCTAAAGCCCTACCCTTAAGAAGTGCGCTCAAATATATAGCAAAATCTGTCTCTTTCCATTTATGTGCAGCAGCATATCTTTCAAACCTAAGCAGATAAGAATCCATGTCATCTTTGTCTTCGTCAAAGTATGGCAATTTTGGTATTTTGGGCATACCAGTTTCCTTAGCCGCCTGACCTTGAAACTCATTTCGAACTTCGACCCCTGTATTTTTCAACCGTTGCAGTTCTAACTGCTTATCCAAAAGTTCAGCATCAAGCAGTTTTTGTTTCTCGCTCAGTTTAAATTCTTTTTCTTTTTGTTTCTCGATCAGTTCAAATTCTTTTTCTTTTTGTTTAAAATCGCGTTCCGCCTGCCTTTCAGATCGCTGTTGCTCTCTATTTTCAACATACTCCATTAATTCCTTACCCTGTAAACATAATGATTTTCCAAGGTTGATTAATCTTTCAGTGTTGTCCATAATTAACAAAAATATTAACAGGTAAGAAATCAAAAAATAGTTCCGATCGCTTTTAAAGCAGACCATTTCGGACTCTACAATTTTCTACGGCATTTAACGCGACACGAATAATCGGAATACAAGCTAGAGTGCTACGAGATACACGTCGTTCCAATCCGTCCATAACACCGTCCACGAGCATTAATCCTACCCGTCCCTATTCACCCTTGGGACTACTTAAGTACGACTATAGGATAGTGAATTATCGAGTGGAGTCTATGGGGCAAAGAAATATTGGAACGAACTTACCGATATCAACAACCAGCCACTGCCATGCAATCCTCTCGACAGCAATACCTGTCCTGTAGCAAACCAATACGGACATTTTGTTATTTCCACGAAAATGATTCACCGAAGTACAAAATCAAAAATCTCAATTATGTAAATTTATGCAAATTTATGCAAACAAAAATCTCGGACGAGCCCCCATTGTTATGACCGTACTCAAATAAGACAATGAGTCTAATTGGCAAAATAATATATTTTATAGCAAATCAAATTCCCAGGATCACGGCCATTTAAATATAATTTAAAAAAAAAAACTCTCACACATACACACTCGCTCACACACAGAATTTCAATTGAATACTGTTCAGAGTTCATAGTATTTTCAACACAGTTCATTACAAATCACCATACCGAAATTCAACAGCAATATTTCACCATAGATTGTCAAATATGACACATCTGTTTCATAGCGCGTGTCGCGTGAAATAGACACCGAAGGTCGAAGGTCCGAAGAAGATAGCTCTGATCAGACTGGACGTCGGGCAGGCAGTACGTTGATCACACAGTAGTAACATTCACACGGCAGTACGTAGTCCAGAACACGTCGATTAGATGGGACGCCAACTGAACACTGCTCGGGTGGGTTGGACGATTGCACCAGATAACATCGATCACCGGACAGGGTGTCGTCGAATCTCTATAGCACTAGAAAAAGACACCGTAATTAATTCCAGTGTCCGACTCATTTAACATTACGAATATAACAGCGCAAATATAGTAGCGTCAATTAGCCCCAAAATTCAATAGTACTATTATTTGCCGTATGGATTCAACATATCTATATACAAATAATACACAGTTCATTAGGCATGTTCAAAACAATCTCGCATTAATTTATCATAGCTATTTCGACATACCTCTAGGCTTTCCAGACAAAACTCTGAGCACACTCGTGCTAATCCAAATCATGGACTCTAACATGTACTTTTAAACATGTACCATATACAACGGGATCTCTCCGACCCGCTCCCCACTAATGTCGCTCGACAATATTTAACACACAGTAAGATTCCGTGCCCGTGCCCGTGCCGTCCACAGATTCTGTAATCCTACAATCTGTACACATATACATGCTAATATGGTTAATCTGAATACAAATCATTGTATCGATCAGGTAAAATACAGTGACCGCAACACTTCACAAGCTGTTGATCTTGATACTAAACAGACTAGTAGACAAAATGCTGCCCTGAGGGACACCCTGGTCTTGATCAAAATGATCAGACATAGTTGTACCCAAACGAATTTGGAATTGTCTATCATTCAAAAAGTTGGAAATAAAAACGGGTAAACGACCTTTTGATCTCATCTTTTGGAGATCTTTAAGAATCCCGTATTTCCATGTAGTATCGTAGGTTTTTTCTAAATCAAAAAAGATAGATACCACATGTTCGTTCTTGGCGAACGCATTCTCAACATACGAATCTAATCTGACTAAATGATCAATGGCACTTCTATTTTTTTCGGAAACCAGCTTGAATATCCGTAAGTTTCTTTTCAGTTTCCAGGTACCAAACAAGGCGATCATTTATCATTCGTTCCATTGTTTTGCGGACACAGCTAGTCAGTGAAATCGGACGATAATTACCAGGGTCTGTACGGTCACGACCAGGCTTTCGTACTGGTATAACTATGGCATTGTGCCATGACGGAAGAAATTCTTCTCTATACCAAAGTCTATTGAATATGCGTAATAGGATTTCTAGAGATGATTCCGGTAGATGTTTCAAAAGCTGATAATGAATATTATCAGGGCCTGCAGCAGAATCATGAGCTTTCGTGAGAGAAGCATGAAGTTCTTCAATTGTAAAGGAAGCGTTATAGCCTTCATGGTTACCGGAGGTGAATTTGATTTCATTTTTCTCTTCTCTTTTTTGGAAACTTTGAAATTTAGGTACATAATTTTCTGATGAAGAGTTTTTGGCAATTGTTTCTCCTAACGTATTTGCAATTTCTACTCTGTCAGTAATCACCTGATTTCCATCGTTGAGATGATGAACGCTGGACTTGGAGCTTTTACCTTTTATTCTTTGGATCATATTCCAAACTTTTGTTATAGGAGTATGAGTATTTATCCTAGAAACATAATTTCTCCAAGAATCCCGTTTATTCTGTTTCATGGTTCTACGAGCTTTAGCTCTTGTAACTCTGAGATCTTTCAAATTTTCAGGATTAGGATGTCGGCGGAAATATCGTTCAGCCTTCTTCCTACATTTTTTTGCTTCTTTAAAGTCATCATTAAACCAAGGTCTCTTAATATGTGCAACTCCTGAAGATGTGGGAATGGTTTGGTTGGCAATTTCTATCAACATATCTGAGAATAGCTGTATAGGATCTGAGACATTAGCGAAGGAGACTGATTGTAGTTTTTGTGAACAAAGCTTTTCAAACTCGGGCCAATTTGCTTTCTTGAAATTAAACCTTGGGAAATGAGGGTCATCGGCTGAATGAACAGCTTTTAGGACAGTGGGAAAGTGATCACTTCCACAAAGGTCATCATGAACAGATCAAGAAAATTCTTCAAGAATAGGAAGGTCGCAAAGTGAGATATCCAGTGCTGAATAGGTTCCATGAGCCGAGGACAAATGTGTATAAGAACCATCATTACAAATACACAATGAATTATTTGATATAAAAATTTCGAGAATTTTACCTTTACAATTGTCTTCATTATCACAGAGGATATTACGACCATTAAAATCACCCATCATTAAACAAGGTTTCGGGAGCTGATCGTAAAGATCTTGAAGTTCATTGAGCCGGAGACTACCAGAAGAAGGTATGTACACCGTGCATAATGTGAAAACAGAATTCAAGGTAATACGAACTGCTACAGCTTGTAAATCTGTCACTAAATCAACAGGACTGTGTAAAACACCCATTTTAACCAATATTGAAGAACCGCGTGTAGCTTTTCCATTTTCATCTAAAGCGTAGGAATGATAAGGTGTGTATTGGCGAAATTTAAATTTATCTGCTTTCTTCAGAAAGGTCTCGTTGAGACAAAAAGCTGATGATTCATAATCTTGAGTTAATAATTGGAGTTCATTTAATTCTCTGCAATTCCACTGAAGGATAGTTGGTGGCTGAGTCATCTGTAGTCTGTATATAGAAATAAAACACAAAACTGCCTAGTCCTTAAACAAGAACAGCTATAATTAAAGTATCTTAACCGGAGATCGAAACTGGAATTTATAACCTATTTTGCAAACATTTTACGAGTATTTCTAGAGTGTTACAGGATATGGTGTGCCATTATTTATTAAATGATACTCTAATGGCAAACTTATTTTGTATCTTTCGCTTTTCGCCTAGGCTCAAGGTGTAATCATCCTCGTCAAATTTATTGTCTATTTTCGCAGATGTTCGCAACACCAGAACGAAAATATCGCTGAACTGACATCCGTGTAACTGCTTATGATGACTCTTCTATCCAAATGATTCTCGTTTCTAGAGTATCATTTACTGAATATGGGGGTTCATTTGGACACCTTGAAGATATGACATACATAGCGTTGAAAACATTATGAAACCTCAAATGAGTACCGGATGTGTACAGGGATATCCACGAAATATATCCAACCAACTAGCTTGGTCAGCTAGCTGTTGCCAGTAATCCGCTACGATAAGTTATTTTAGCTGATCTGTCATCACAGATCACGAATTAGCTCATCTGATTCCGCTCGAGCCGGTGCTTGGGGCCGTGTGGTTACTTCATAGGTACCACATGAACAATTGCACACGAGCGTGACTGATAAATCAAGGTCATATCTTAGGATCCTCTGTATTCTAGTCTGAATGTGAGGTGCTTTGCCGTGGAGTCATATGGGTGCTTTTAAGGCCCAGGACGTCGGTAATTTTCCACCTTTCACATATCTCACCAATTTAGTTTGGACTGGTTTGAATTTCATCGCTGGTAAAACTGACTGACGACAGTCTCTGGGTATCGCCATTGGCTAATTCAAAACAAGCACGAGGGCTGAAATTTAACAGGTCGTATAATAGAAGCCAGGTAACTGAATCGAAATGACCAAAAAGGTCAAGATCAACGATGGACTAATGAAGATGCCACAGGTTCAGTAGGATCAGAAACTGCAGCTACAGCTTGTAATTTGATTGAAATACTGAAACGCATAAGACAAAGTTGGAATTCTAACACAAGAACCTTGTTTACCAATATCCAATATATCGAATATGTATATATTTTGGCTGCATTTGTGCCATTGAGTCACATAAGTGACAAAATCACCTTGACTGTTTTCATATGTCCCAGGGGAATTATTGAACTTTCATGCCATATATTTCACTCGCGACAGGGATATTTACTTGTAATTTTGATCGAGATTTACTCGGTTAATTAACCGCATAGCATACCAGTAATTGAAAACAGGAACGCAAAGCAGGTGCCCGTTCGTATATCCCGCCAAGATTGAATAACTGAACCGAAGCGTTACTTGGTACACTAAGAACAGTCATTATCGTATTTGACAGGGAAGGGACGTGGAGTTTCGGGGTATAAAAAGGAATAGGACCCAAACGACGTGATATAACTGAAATATAGCTATAAGCGACGTTGAATTATATTCACACACTCACTCACCTTTGTATCGAAAAGTATCATACTGCATGAGTTTGGGGTCGATATCCGACCAGATGGACCATTCTCCATTATATGTACGCTAAGGGAGCGTTCCCATTTAGCGTTCGTGGATCCATGGGTAAACTATTTCGTTTTCAGAAAAACCATTGAACAAACTAACGAAGAAAAAACATTGCGTTCGTTCGATGGTTTTCTGCAAAGTTTTCATGGCTGTGTCTCCGTGGGGAAAAAACGATCGAAAGTAGTACCGACTGAGTGACGTCTCACAAAGACACGCCCACATACTGCGTGAATGGCGCAGCCAAAATACATGAAGGCTTTTAAAGCATCAATACTAGGGCTACCGTATTAAAACTGACCAAAGTAATATGTGTATTCTGAATATGAGTAATTAAATAATGTATCATCGACTATTCAGGTGTTGGGACCGAACTATCGGGACAGCTGATTCGAGAAGAGCTCCCAAATTCAGTTGCCACTTCACATAATAATAAATGCACCCATGAACCAGCAATAGCCTAAAGTATTCGGTTTTTACTAAGAGATCAATAGGTAAGAAAATTCTGGAATTTTGCGACTATTTATAGCCGGATTGATTTGGCTCCAACTTGAATTTTCACCCCAATACACCCAACGGAATTTTCCTGGCAAAACCAAAGACGACAGTAATGGAGATGTGCCGATTGACTTAAATATTTACATATATATCCAAGGAATTATTAAGCTATTATTATTAAGTCTTTCACATCTATTCACATAGTAATTGATTTGAATATAGTATAATATTTGTATCGCACAGATAGCAAGCATATGCTAAATATCACCAAAATATATCAATTTGACTTCACAATGTACCGGTATTGTATTTAAAACTGTTGACATTTTTTTTAATTATGGTCCGCTATTTTTATGATAAAATTACGTCTATAGGCATTCCATTAAAAATACCCAATCTAGTTAATCATTGTTGCATGTACATGTAACAAATTTCTTATTTCAAATTAATTCGGATTCCTGTAATTGAACATTTTTAGTTACAATCGGCTTTATGCGTCTTATAAGTCACGCCCCATCTTGAAAGTATCTAGTTCGGAAATGTAAATAAGACGGGAAATTATTTATTAAAACACGCACGTTTGACTGACTTTCATTGGTGCCACTAATAATACCACCTGTATCCATGTTTTCCTCAGAAGCCGTTTTATTTTCGAATTCAACATTTTTCCGAAATAAAAGCGGTTATTAAAACTGGCCACAAACATTAAAGTAGGATTACACAACAGTTCACCACTTTAACGACAACAAACTTAAGATCCAGGCAATAAAAGTTCAACACAATGCTACATTTAATTATTTGTCATATATGAAGAATTGCATGTACACGTTGAAACATATATTATAATTTGTTAATGATGGAAGAAATAAACGTTAGAAATGTAGTTTTGTTTTGAGGATGGGGATTGGAGAAGCTAAGGAGTCTATGAATAGCGATCATGAAAAGATAAATATTTAACAGTATAATTAAAGATATCCCGGTACTGGAGGGATTCGCAGCGGTTGCATCGTTTGTTTCTACACGTGGCGATCCATATAGATTATTTTAAATTCAGATAGCAGTGAATAATGCGATTGAGGACTGGCGCGGAGATAGCATTTAGGGCGAACCGAGTTACTCGGTCCTGGCATTAGGAAAACAAACATGTGCATCACTTTCTGTTGTCTCCTAATTATGTAGCTTAAACCCAATAACTATTTACACGTAAAATTAATTTACTTATCCAAACGCTACAGAATTAGGCATTGAATTATCGGATTATTTGTCTATGTCCACGGAGAATGCGTTATTCGGCTGGATAATCACGTGACTGTATTATTGCGTTTTCATTTTCCAGGGAACGATGAAACGATATCAAACAAAGAAGGAAATAAAGGCAATGATTTTCTGTAAAACGAACGACTGCAGAACGAACCAATGCGTGGAATGCTTTGTTCAATGGTTTCTACGAAAATAAAAGCGATGGGTGTAGAACGGCTGTTTTGTTTTCATCGTTTTAAACGAACGAAGAAAAAACGATAAATGGGAACGCTCCGTAATAGAACCTGGTGAAGAAACTCGAAACTACATTTCCGAACACAAAAAAAAAGAATGTCATAGCACTTTTTAAACCACCTTAAATCAACTTTGAATTTGTTGTGTATCGACAAGAGAATTAGGACGACGGAATGGACTCTTTCAAATTTGGTATGTGAATTTCTCGTCACGAGATGTCAATTGGTGATGTATTCCATCCATACAGGTGTCGTCGTCCAGTTAATTTCATTTTCACACAGTACAGCTACAAAGTCCTTAACACATTTCTTATTATGTGGATACCTTGTAACAATATATAACATAGGATCTTTAGCAATGTTGAAAGTGACGTTAAATCATTTTCACTCACTCTTCAGCAATAATTAGTGACGCTCATACTCCGTGTGCAAATGGGATGCTTCCTCGATCGTATTCCATCGACTGTATCTAGTGGAAATCCCCGGGTTTCTCACTGACTTGAGTCAGATATGTATACTTATGGAACCGTGCCTCCAGGTATATTGAATAGGAATTGTTAAGTGGATCAAGTCTATAATCTTTGTCGTCGCGTCGTCGAGACGAAAATCCTGTGAAATGTGATAATCGCTATATAAATGACGCAGTGAAGGATATATATCCACCTTCATTGGATTTGAAGGAAACTACAGATAGCCCAACAGGCACATCATATTTAGATCTATATCTATAAAAATGAAGCGGGCATTCTCTCTCGTCGACTTTATGACAAAAGAGATGAATACAATTTCGACATCGTAAACTATCCCTTTCTGGACAGTAATATTCCAGTGGGACCTGCATATGGCGTATACATATCTCGCTTAGTAGCATTTGCTAGATCCTGTGTTAAATGTGACGATTTTAATCAACGTCACAAAACACTGGTGCAGAAACTTAAAAAACAGGGCTATTCCACCAAGCGCCTACACTCAAAGTTTCTCAAATTTGGCGATACATATCGCATGCTGATAGCAAAATACGAACGTAGCGTGCAAGATCTATGGCGTTACGTTTCGTAACTTGTGTCTAATTCCGCTTAACCCGGGGCTAGGGGCCGTATGAATCCATGTACTTGAAGAACCTCACGGTACTCATATGAACAGTCACAATCAAAGCGTGACTGAGATACATCATTCTTTAGATGACGACTTTGCAACGAATATTATGCATTAAGAATACTGATCAGCGATACGGATTTGATATATTTGGAACATCATGATGTCTTGCCCGCATCATTGAAAACTGTTGACCGCTTCTCTCTTGCAGGAAACAAGCCTATGTTTTTGTATACTATGATTGTCTTTTGGAATTTGATGCTAATACTGTTATATGGAAAATGGAATAAGTCTTTGGATTATGGACGCGGATATTCTCTAATGGACGACAGCTGGATTATGAATGACGGACTAGACGCTTATAATTATATTTGTCTCGAGAGCGTGCTTTCTGGGAAAGGGCAGTTTATAAAACAAACTTTTGAAGGAGGCAGCTATGCGAATTAATCGTCATGGATTACATTTCCCAAAGTTGGGTGGCGAAACTGGGACAGATTTAGCTTGAAAAACTTTAGCTAGTTATTTAACTTTAGATTTAGCTAGTTATTCATTGTCGATCAGTGAAAACAATCGCGTGGATGTTGCTCAAATATCATTGTGATGAAGGCGAGAAACGCATACGAGTAGTTTTCGGTAAAATATCAGTACGCAGCTTAAATATTCCACCGGCTGCGATGGCAGGAGTTCCATTAACCACAATTGGATTATCTCTATCAGGGTGCTATCCCAAAAGACAATATTTTTGTAACAGTCAGATATGATACGAAAAGCAAACATATGAATTTTCGTAGTTACGTAGCTAATACTTTTCACCGTCAGTGCGGTATTTGTTCCCGGCATGGTCTCATGTCACCATACCTGCCATGAAGTATGTTATTCGTCTGTATCCGCAAAAACACTAGCTTGTTTCAATATATATTCCGGAATGAAATTTTCATAATTGACTTAGGAAGCCCTTGGGAACTACGGATGACGTATCTGACGCTTCTACGACAACCTACAACCATTGGACACAGAGATGTGCATATGACCAAACCTTGCAAAACAGTGTATCTATCACATCAAAGTTAATGGCTAAAATGGTATAATATTCATTCTTTAATCCTATCTGGCCTGGGCTTTTTGGGACGTGTTGTGGCCTGGGAGAGGGGGGGGAGGGCTGGTGGGGGGGGAGGTGGGGAGTGGCCTCGCCCCCTAATTATTTTTCTTAACCCTTGAGCTAGGGGGCTGAAACTTACCACACTATACCCTTGGGTCAAGCTCTACCGAAAAATGGGGAAATCCAAGACGGCTGCTTTGATGACGTCACAGTGACGTCATTTTCAAAAACGGCATTTTTGGTCGATTTTTCAGTCAGATTTTCCGATTTTTTTATTTATGCAATTTCTCCGCGAAAACTGCATGATAAGTTAGTAAATATTAATCTAATGTGATTTAAAATAGTTTATGCCCGCTTTTCATCGCGGAAAATCAGAAATTTTGAAGAACTATGACAGAAACATCACTTTTCTGATGCCCCACCTGACCGCCATCTTGAATTTTCCAATGATCCTCTGCTCGGGGGGTTATGCAAATAGGCTCAAAATAAACACAATTTCAGTACAGCTGTACATGTCTTTATGAAAGAAAAAATTACAGATTCCACACCTGTTATCTTATAGGCAGTCATCTGTCACGAATAATTCATGTATTAATAATAAGACAGACTGTGTTACTAGCCTGACAAGAGAGGGATAGCGTCGGATCATGACTGATACTCACAGCATCATTATAGAACCCTAAGGACGATTTTACAAATATGCCTATGACAGTTATAGTACGCATATCTTTCAGTGAAAACATGGCAATTACATACAGAAGACTTATCTTGTTAGATTTCCTCACCGCCTCTACATTCTGTTCTGAATGAAATCCGTCCTGTATCTTAAATTCCACTACCTTTTAGCGCGCCTTTGGCGATACATATCGCATGCTGATAGCAAAATACGAACGTAGCGTGCAAGATCTATGGCGCTACGTTTCGTAACATGTGTCTAATTCCGCTTAACCCGGGGCTAGGGGCCGTATGAGCCCATGTACTTCAAGATCCTCATGGTACTCATATGAACAGGCACAATCAAAGCGTGACTGAGGTACATCATTTTAGATGACGACTCTATAACGAATATTATGGATTAAGAATACTGATCAGCGATACGGATTTGATATTTTGGAACATCATGATGTCTTGCCGGCATCATTGAAAATTGTTGACCACTTCTTTCTTGCAGGAAACAAGCCTATGTTTATGTATACTTTTGTCTTTTTGAATTTGGTGCTAATACTGTTATATGGAAATGGAATAGGTCTTTGGATTATGGACGCGGATATTCTCTAATGGACGACGGCTGGATTATGAATGACGGACTAGACGCTTGTAATTTGCTTTGGCAAAATACAAACTACATCAATATTTATTGTATTGACTCCATAGGGTGTCGCAGTATTCTAAATGTAAATGTACACGGCAGGGAAAGCTTGGGCAAAGTAGTTTTTGTATTCTCTTCGGGAGGTGACCCTCGACCAATTATGTTGTACACGCCTAGTTAATTTGGACCAAACGAAGGAAGTAAGCCTGCTCACTCAACTCATCAACTTAGTGTCTCTGTGGAATGGGCAACTATGATCGCGTTATACTCTCCACGGTGCTTCACAGAAAATACATTAATGGATCAGGGGTTAAGTTGTCGACTGGGTTTAACCTAGTTTAGCTTTTCCTCAAAACTGTGAATGTACAATGTTTTCGAAGAAGACTGAATGATCAAGGTCGCGAAAAGAAAGTGAAATACGCATGTAAGTTTAGGAAAGTTGATACTCCCCCCGTCTTTGAGACCACGCATCAACGTTGATAAATTTACTAATAACAATAAGTCAGGGCATTATATTTTCTTTTCGGTTCTTTTGTTCGTGAAGTTCCCATATTCCGAACGTTCTACCTAGAATGAGCGATATGTTTGGAGCGTTGCAGTAGGCAACCATCCGAATTTATATCCGAGAGAAAATCCCTGCTGGAATATTACTCTCCGAGAAGAAATATCGTTATCTTATTATTGGAAGCGATATGCGAATCAGATCCGCCATCGGTTAAGTGTGAATACCAAGATGATATTTTCAGCTGAAGAAGTGGTCTAGAATTCGTCGCTAAGGGACTTTCGCAAGAAAATATAATCTGAATATAGAAGCCAGCACAATGCTCCAATTTATATGATCCAGGTATCACATATTACACATTAACATTGAATTCCTTTCAACCCAAAGCGAATACTAATACAAACCTTGCTAACCAGCAGCTAAGCGTCGAGGTATCTGGTTAAAATCACATCATATGCTTATCTTGTTTTGGGGTGTGAAAATTGTTACCGGATCCGGTTAAGCATGAGAAAGTTGAGGTTTCTAGGTGACATCCGTATAAATATCCAGCAACAGGGTTCACGGAGAACCATCAATTGGTATTTGATAGTAGTGCAATAGCAAATCAACCGAAAACAACAATTTATTTTGCACCAACGTTTCTACTACCAATATGCGTACTGATATTCATCGTACTGAACAAGTATTATTTTCAACCCCGATATCCACAGTATATTTTTCACATATATATTGAAGCTAAATTCACTAACACATCCAATTACTACAACGCCATCAATTCGTATGAAATGCCTCTGTTGACAAAAACAACGAAACGGGAATATAACAACGCAACGTCCGTAATTCATAGTTTAAAATCACAAATTTGGAGTTGAAGCAGAACAGGAAATAAACCCCAGACCATATAACCAGTTGAAACCGAGTGAACCCTTTTTCTCTCTTCGATAGAAGCTGATCGGAACGGATACGCATGTATGCAGGAGCACAACCTCTGCCATACAGCCCCATATGGATTTCTTTCACGTTCTCTCAAGGATCCAATCAGCTCTATGGGTCAGCTGATTATTGCCTTCTCGTTGCGTATGCCTCTTGTCTTACAGATTAGTTTTGGTTCGGTTGGATACAGTTCATCACAGAGATTACTTTTGGTTCTGGTGATGTTTTAGACATTTGCAGACAGTATATTTGTCTGAGGTCAAAGGGCTTCTTTTCAGGACACCGGAATCGTTTTTTCACCACATTGTAATGCTGCTTTTAATTGTTGCCTGTAGACGGCGAGATTCTGCTTTTGAACGTTTCGTCCACGAGGCTTGTTCTCTATAACAATCATTGTGATTGTAGTTTATGACTTGTAATCATGGTGGAGAATAAAGCGCTTGCTCGGCGTCGCGCCTCGATAATCGCGTTTTTGCTGGTGGACGTTTCTTTCCACCTTTTCTCTGTACCAATCATTGTGATTGTAGTTTATGACTTGTAATCATGGTGGAGAATGGAACGCTTGCTTGGCGTCGGGCCTCACTGAATACGAAATTACATTCAATAAATACTCCCTCGTCTGGGCCATGTTTTACTTTCTGACGTCACATAGTTCTTCTTTCTACAGGCCGAGTTGACATGCCATTCAATATGTTCACATTAGCAACTGCAATAAAATCATGGGAAATTCTTCACGCACGACTGATCAAAACCGCCAAGGCTATCAACTTTCGAGCTTTTGCTCAGCATGCAAGTATCACTCGGGCAGAACATGGCAACAGGTCCACCTGAATGACACGGGCCTCAATCATTCATGCCATAGTCGATTAGTATAGTCTTGACTATATCCGAACAGTTTCCTTCTCGGATACTCTGCAATTCAACAAATAGCTCAGGTTAGATAACAATTGTCATCGGCATATATATTCAGTTGTGTTATTGCTATCAGACGTAGGTCTATCGGGTTTTGATCGTCATTCATTTCAAATATATTCATTAATCACAGCTAAACCTTATTCTCATTCCTCATCCTGTAAATACTTATTCTGTATGTTTGTAAGCATCAAATCCGGCATATGAAAGACATATACCGCATTCCCGCATCATAAATTAGAATTTGTTTCAAATAATTGACACGCTGTGGTTCAATACCTGTTGTGAATGGTAGTCACAAGATCGGGTTTTCAGTCTCAATACCTCAAGACAAAATTGCAAAACTAGGCTGCTAGTTTTTTGATTGACGGTCTAAAATTAAACATTGGAAAGTTATTGCTCTTGAATATTCACTAAGGCGATCATTAACTCACAGGAAAACAGTTGATGTCGAGTACTTCCAGTTAGCCGAATGTCCACCAAATGAATGTTGTAATCACGGAGGTACCGTTCTCAATGGGCTGATAAGCTGATTTAGATAAAATAGCGTACATGGAGCTTGGGGTTTAGACAGACATTAATCAGACAGAGATTTCAAATGAGTCAGAACAAGGAGTAGGTTCACAAAAACGTCTTTGGGGCAACTGTCATTGGGCCAAGTTCAGTCGTTACTAAGCTTCATCAACGATTCTATCATTAGTTTAGAATACATCTTCTGTTGCCCGTGAAGTATAACGGCGATTTGCAGTTGGCAACCGACATTTTTCCAACGGCTAATGGTGTCAGCTAATAGGTCGAACCGTCAAAAAGGGCACACAACGAATTCGAAAATAAATCCTTCGCCGGATTTGGCCCCTAACATTAAACATATATAATAGGAAAACATTAATATAAAACATGTCGAAGAGTTGAATAAAGTGAAACTATTTTGATGCCAAGGATGCGATGAACAGTTCTGATTTTGATCTCCGAAAATTAATACGTTCTTGAGTAAGATGTGCATGATTAAGGCGTCAACTCGAGCGTTGGATACATTTGGATATCAAATCAACAAAACATTTCTGTAAGCTAGCTTCTCTCTTTAATTGAAGTAGGCATATGTATTGTGGACAAATTTCACTACTTACTTGTGCTCAGCAAGCCCAGTAAAACACACATACACGTTCCCGTCAGAATAAATCGCACATATGTCTAGAGCTAATCCGTATTAGAAATTTATGCTGTAGGTGACCCTCTCCCAATTAGTTTGAGTACAGTAATTTGGGACTAAATGGAGGTACTGAAACTACCACTGATGCTATCAACTTTACATCTCGGTGGAATGAAACAACCTTGATTGCTTTTCTATTCTTGACACCGCTTTCAAGAAAGGACATGATTTGGTTGCTCAGCTACATTAGTTTCACACCAGACTAGTAGAAATTGCAGAATTTCGTGAAAACAGACAAAATGCGCAATTATCTAATTGCAATTGGAATGAGCTTGTGAATCGAAGAGGATGAATTCTGGTTATTCAAGATTATTTGGAATCAAAAGGAGACACATCGCATATATATAAAATAACCGAAGTTCGCTCCATTTAAGTCGTATGGCCCAGTAATGAAGAATTAAGACATGGGCATGTATGTGTCCTTGCTTTGATATCTCTGTCGTGCCCCAGGGGTCTACCGCGGAATTTTTCAAGATCATGACTCAAAGGCATGTGCCCTATATACTTGACAGCAACAAAGGAAACCGGATTTGAAAAACCACTGACCAGGTCCTGGAGAAGGTCAACAACGCACCGATGCATAAAAAGCCAAAGTCGACGGACTTGTATTGATTTCAAAGATGAGTCTTTCTGTATTTAGATGGAGCTATGTGTAGCTAAATCACTATTAACCCGCGCGAATGTGTATATTCGTTCACGGAGAGTCTGACAAAGGGGAGGAATTTCTTTGATTCAGATTTTTCCATCATCAGTGCTTTCCCATTCTCCCACTCAAACTATATTTCTGCATCTGTACAACAAAGCTATTCAATAGCAATCGTCAGGCTCCTGCAGCTTTCTGACTATTGAGTGGCACTTTTGAATTTCAAATCTCAAGGCAAATTATTGGCGATCGTAGAGCAACAGATTTGAACGTCAGGCAATGCACGGATCTTTACGATCTATAGATGAAAACCTGCTTGACGATTGAAAGACGATGATGTCTTTCCTCCATCATCGCAAACGTCCATCGAGGGTATGATTCATAGATGTATATTTTATCTTTAGCTTAACCCTATCTGGCCTGGGCTTTTGGGGGCCTGTCCTGACCTGGTTGGGGGGGGGGGGATTGGTGCTTGAGCTAGGAAGCTGTAACTTACCACACCACAAGCTCTACCAGAAAATGTAAAATAAATCCAAGCTGTCCGCTTTGATGACGTCACTGTGACGTCATTTTCAAAAACGGCATTTTTGGTCGATTTTCCGGTCGGATTTTCCGATTTCTTTATTTATGCAATTTCTCTGCAAAAACTGCAAGATAAATTAGTAAATATTAATTTGATGTGAAATAAAATATTTTTCCCCACTTTTCATTGTGGAAAAGCAGAAATTTTTAAGAACTATGACAAAAACATCACTTTTCTGGTGCCCCACGTGGACGCCATCTTGAATTTGCATCTTGAAGATCCTCTGCTCTAGGGGTTATTTAAATAGGCTCAAATTATTATACATTTAATTTTATAATCCAATGAAAACCGTTTATTTGTGCCACGTGTCGGTCCAGTACCAAGAACCGTATTGGATCCGCGAGCAAGTGTTATTGGACTCGTCAGAAAGTGCTATTGGACTTGTCAAGACTGCGTATTGGACTTGTCAAGACTGCGTATTGGATTCTTTCAAAGGGGGGTAACTCAGGATTATATGTACATGTCACAGTGTCGTCACAGTGTCATCTGTTTCTGACAGTCGGTCAGACACTTCAGAGTAAAATGAGTTAAATCTAACCGTCCAGAATTCTTTGGGATTCACTGCTCCACTATTTCAATCAGCTAATACATGTATAACGGGTGGGACATTTAATCTCACACTAAATTTCAACGTAAAGGGCTTTTGAAAAAGACTGTTGTAGGCCTACATACTTTCCTGAATATTTCATGAAATAATTCTCCTAAATATAGTACTATTTATTACAAATGTAAATATTCCGAGAAAAAAAAACAAAAAATGAAAAATCAAAGCATAAAATATATCATCCATTTAAATGTATTCTTTAACTTGATTGTCATATTTCAAAAAAGCGAAATTAACAATCTAAGTATTCATGTATGTAGTTTTCATGTTATGCTTTGTAACTTTATCAGTAATAAGAGAAAGTTTTAACTCTGTCACAGTTTTGTCTTTCGATGTATAATAAATAGGTCATTATACAATGTTGAATCCAATATGGAGCTTTTATTGTACTCGTCTACCCTGGGTTGAAAGTCCGTATTGGATTTGACGCCTGCGGCGTCTCGTCCAATACGGACTTTCAATCCAACATAAAACTGGTTTTTTTTTGTCGTTCTTTTGGATAGCGCAGAAAGTTTGGATGAGGGGTAGGGTTAATAATGCTTGCTGGAATGTTGGTGCTAATGTTGTGAGGTAAAGTGAGTATGAATGTTGAAATTATTAACAGACAACAGCTGCTGAATGAAGATCTTATATGATGATCTGGATTCATATATCAACACATCATACTAAATCGACTTTTTGGACGTTCGCTACAACCTAAGCAACACTAATTTTTACGCAAGTATGCATCAAGACGATGCAGGGTTTGGGGTTTGGAATAACGCGCAGTGGCCTGATAGAAAAATACCTTGAAGAGTGTGATGGCAATACTTAACATGGGTGTAGAAAATAACATCATCGTTGTTAAAATACATGGATACCGACTACCGAGGTTTACAGCGATCAAACTAAATACTTAATGTTCATGACTTCCTTTTCGGAAACGGAAAACAATATCACATCCTTACCTTATCCACGGAATGAATACAGCGAGTTCAGACAAAGATCAATGATAATGCACATGTTGTACTTGCCCACAACGTTAATTTCGATTTTCGATGGTTAGCTTCACCATTTTCTAGCAAAGTGGCACTCATGCCGATGAAGGCAGAATAGATCTGGCAGTGGAAGAACAATCTTCAACTATGTTGCTTCTGCATCTCAACTTGCCTTTACGCAGTTCATCTGTTGCTACCACAAAATGTGTTGGCGCTTATCGTAAAGCATATGTTGCATGGAACCGTCAAACGATTTGATGCATACTATATGTACGCTAGATCATGATCCCCCCCCCCCACCCCGAATAAAACGTTAGAAGATATTATATTGTTAGCGTGCGAGTGAGTAGGATTTAACATCGTTTTCAACATTTTTTCTGTCATATCACGACGATGGTTACATGTGCCAGAACACGAGAATGCCCACAGTTCATATTATCATAATAACACTGATCAGCCCAGCCAGTATAGCACCCAGTCACCCATCCAAGTATTGACCGAGCTCAACGTTGCTTAACTTCGGAGGCCTGACGAGAACAGATGTGCCCAACGTGATACCCCGTACCTATATTATATCATCTGAGCCACCCTCGTACGGGCATTTGTCATGTTGGCGTTATTAATTCGGATTTCGTGACAAAGGACTAGGGTTACATCGTATTAGGTTCTGCAGAGTGTGTTTCTGTATACATCTGATGTTTTTCTCAACAGGATTTGACAAATTGTTGGACGGAACATTTCCGTGTGGATGTTCCGAATGACCTGTTCAGACTACAATATTAATATCGATCTTTATTGACCTGTAAGCATTGCAAGTAGTGAGGTATTATTTCCTCAACATTTCACTCATCTCCAAGGATTTAAAGGCTGTTTTCTACAATATGAGACAGAATACCACAAGAAGTCTTCCCGCTCACTTTTGACTTCAGACGTGACGTCAACGACGTCATACACCGAGCGTTTTATACTGTCTGTGAAACATGAAAAGAATGGAATAGATTTTTGGCTATATGTATGTCGCGTAGTGACGTGACATAATAATGTCAGAAATTCTAGCATGTTCGTGCCGATGTGTACTACAATAACACCAAGAAAATTACAATTGTTCAAATTGAGGTCCGGAAACAAGAAGCCGGGTATAAATCCCATAACTTAGAGGGTTATCTTGAAGCCACACAGAGTTTATATGTGAAAGACAACATGTACATGATATAACCGCGGGGCGCATATATATCGAGTAGAGTTTGTATTTATATGTTGTCGGTCTCTGTGCTTGTTACAATTAAGAACATACGTGAAGCATAACAACATTGGTCCATGCAATCCTATGCATTGAGAACGATATCCCAGATACACCATGCAGGCTGGTTGAGCGACCAGAATATTCCAGGTTTTATACAGAGAAGTTAGAAATTCGAGCTTTGATCTCCTGGGACTCCATCACACATTGTCTTTGACACTGGCTGCCTAACCATACGCGACAGGCTCTCTAAGCGACCTATTCCCTTTCATTAATATGAGAGGTTTAATGGTCGACTTTATTGAGCTCAACGATGTACATCCGGATAACCATGAACACATTATTACATGTAAGTTAATAAGCATGGTTGGCTGGTTTGATTGGGCACTCCATCGTAGTAAAATGGGCACTGGTCATACAGATTATGCCGGGCAACCCGTTCCTCCACACCGCCCTACACATGCCCCCTGGTACCAATGACGCATAACCACTGGCATTGAATAGCTGCTCTCCGTTATATCTTCTTTACATCTGTATACTACGGTGGCTTGTTAGGGCCATGCATTGATTTTTGCAATTTTCTGCCTTTTACTAGTTTTCAAGATTTCACTTTCGCGTTTTCTGTAATTTCTTGCCATTGACATCGATTCATTTCCGAGATATAAAGTTGTTTTCTGGTTTTAACAATTTCTTCTATCCATTTTCATGCGACTGCATGAAACCATATGAAAACATCGAAAACATCGTATTAGCAAAAACATCGAAAAAGTATTTCAACCGCGATGGAAAGTATTTCAACCGCGGTTGAAACTATTTCAACCGCGGTTGAAACTATTTCAACCGCGGTGAAAAGTATTTCAACCGCGGTGGAAAGTATTTCAACCGCGGTGGAAAGTATTTCAACCGCGGTTGAAACTATTTCAACCGTGGTGGAAAGTATTTCAACCGCGGTGAAAAGTATTTCAACCCCGGTTGAAACTATTTCAACCGCGGTGAAAAGTATTTCAACCGCGGTGGAAAGTATTTCAACCGCGGTGAAAAGTATTTCAACCGCGGTGCAAAGTATTTCAACCGCGGTTGAAACTATTTCAACCGCGGTTGAAAGTATTTCAACCGCGGTGCAAAGTATTTCAACCGCGGTGGAAAGTATTTCAACCGCGGTGGAAAGTATTTCAACCGCGGTGAAAAGTATTTCAACCGCGGTGAAAAGTATAATACCCATTTAGCGCTGTAAAACCCAAAAATGGGTCAGAAAGATAGATAAATGTATTAGGAAGATATCTAGACCGCTCTAAAAGTGGCGCAAATTAGATTTATGGGTGATTGGGAGCAACAAATAGAGTCGGTGTAAATTGACCATATCCAGATAATACCCATTTAGCGCTGTCTGGGAGGGTATGGCATCTCCAAGTTAGACACCCAAAAATGGGTCACAAAGATAGATAGATGTATTAGGAAGATATCTAGACCACTCTAAAAGTACCTTACTTTGTATTGTTACCCTTGAACCGCATGGCTCTGTAGATGTCACCATGATGGGAAGTAGTGATATTATTGAAGAGACCACGGTTTCATTGGCAGGCGTGATTGTATCTAATGTAAAATACACAGGCGAAAACATTTATGCAGAGTACACTGATGTGATTGGTATATTGCGCACAGCAACGTCGAATTCAGTGTTGTCATGTTTCATTGCTCTGTCATGGTAGTGGCCAGTGAGCTTTCAATTTGTTCTTCTCTGCCGAAGAATGTCGAAAAACAATTACTGCGATGGGTGGGAACGACCAAGAGTGACCACGCATCCTTTATATCTTATATCGCACTTACCACTGTCCAAGGAGGATGTATCCTCTGCTCTAGTTCAGGATCTCACATGAATTGATGAACGTGCATGTATAATGGAAGACTGAAAAGCCTTCAAGCATTCGTGCGATATGGGGAAACAGACAATTGAAGATATGCATTATAACATACTTCATTGCACCATGTTCTGAATCGCATATGTCTCAAGGGCACATCGTCCGGTAATACAGCTACGATAAAATCCCTGAATATTCTAATCACATGATGAAATCTATTATGCAAATGTTCTTATAATTCGTTTTTTCGTCGTATTGCTGTCCACATTGCACACTCTCGAAACCTGTACTGTTGGCGTTTGAAACAACAGTGTCGGCCAGATACCTGTTTCGGATATGGTGTGTGGATGATGAAGCCGCGCGGTGGAGGTGTCAATGCTACTGAGTGGCTATTGCTAATCCCTATTAGTGTAGTACTGGATAGTGCTATACAATTCATTTGTTTCCACAAGTACACGGCTTTTCTTTGGAAAATAAAGGAGGTGTTTAGCTGTGTTTTGAAGAAATGTCAGTTTTTCCTCATCTCCTTGATTAGTGATCATGGTGGAGTACGGCATCGCGTCGCAGAGTAACACAAATTATGTTGATAGTTTCTAGGTCCGAGAGGAAATACTGAATGCGCTGATGATATTTAGAAGTATATTTTCACGCGATATACTCAGTTGATTAACCACATACTAATAATTAAGTAAGGAACCCCAAGGCAGGTGTCTCATCTATATCCGATCGAGGTTGAATAAATATCACAACCCGCCTAGAGAAGGCCACTTATTATTGTATGTGACGGTGAATGCCGTTCCGCTTACGCGTCCATATGCCATTCCATTAGAAGGATTACACAGTCTAGCTAAGTTGAAGAAGGTTAGATCACATGAATTATTGATAGAGATTTACTGACAATACCAGATGGGCTTAGCTGGAGGCTGGGCACAAATTGTTGGGTACACACGGTCAAATTGTCTTTGACAAATTACACTCGCGTTGTTTATCTGAAGAAACCTGCTCTTGTGCAAAGGAAATAGAGCAACAACGTCATGGCATAGCTATTTGTCAGCTAAAGTGTGAACTTTGGTTACTCAGTGGCCTCGAACATTCAGCAAGCCATTTTATCGATCCATGGATTTCTGTCAACTGTATATCGACTAAATCATACAGCGGTCTGTCAGCATTATCGTGACCTGATCCTGAAACTCCAGGCATTAGTGATCGTTCGTTGCTGCGTCTAGCAAGCCATGCCTCTGAAGCGTGTAGGATTGGGATATGTCAAAGCGATAAAAGGATCGGTGATCAATCCTTGCAGTCGCAAAAGTTTGTGCTGCCTCTGGTGTGATTGCAGATGCTGTGTGGGATTATTGGCATGATGATCGCGCATATGTCATTTTTTTCTATATATCCCTATCTGGCCTGGAGGCCATTATATTTCCCTCTCCTATCAAAATTTGCATAACCCAAGGTGGAATTATCATGGGGAAATGTAAACGTTGGCGGCGTCGCTTCGGGCATTCAATCCACGGTTATAAGAATGTTCTTGTCGGTGATCAAAATATTTATTTCAAATGAAACCAAATGAAGTCATCCAAAAAGTCATTCGTGTTTATTTACATACGTGAATTCTTATATATATATATATATATATATATATATACCCCAAAACGATTCAGCAGGTTCACCAGCTGACAAGTATATAAACTTCCATATGTTTGCTTGTACAGATGTTGCAATTACGACGAAAGCACAAACACATATATTTGTCTAGCTAATAAAGCATCTTATACACCTTTCTATGTGACAGAATAAATAATTCAGATAGAAATGCATATACCCTGGCTAATGTTCTATCACACGTTGGTTGTTTACCAGAAATCTGTGCTGGATGTGACCAATCGAACACAACTGTGTTGCCACTCATAATCACAAGCGAAAGTACAATCCCAGTTGTTTCCATTTAGCTCACTCTACACATCAAATTCAGAATGATTATTACATTCTTTTACGATTAGGGACAAAAACTTACTCTTGCGTTCTAAAATGTTGTCTGCTGTGGCTAAAATTCAAGATGGTAACCAATATGGATAATGCATATTTTCTCGTTTTTCTTTCTTTCTGTCATGCTAGGGATTTATTTTAAAGCATGTAGCAAGACGTTGAAATGATCATCGTTAAATGAATGAGTACTTGAAGCTAACAATGATTTCCAAAATTAGACTTAAAACAAAAAAACGCAAGTATCAGACGACCTGACATAACAGCCATTTTGAATTCGGCCATCAATTGTTGCGTTGAATACCTCGAAAATGGACTTGACATTGGCCAAAAATATACTGAAACAGCTCGGCTGTGACAAAATCTGTACTAGGAGCTGAAAATATAATCCTATGGATTAGACTGACAACACAAAAAAGAACGAAAAAAGTCCTTGTGTATACATACCTATGATGACGATCACACCCCACACCTGAGGAAGCAGATTTATCTGGAAAGCTCGTGTTCAATAATCCAGTTAGTCTCTACAGGTTACGTTCCAGTTATTATACTATGCTTTATAGATTAACACGGTTACCCGCATCTTGTTATGGCAGTGCAATATATAACAGTCTTCTGGTAGCGATGACTTGTTTGCTCACAATCTAGGTCATACAGGGTTAATTTTAGCATAGAATTGCACTTGTGCACTTGGTTATTAAATCTTATTTTCGGCACACCAGAATATTATCAACTACTTTTTATTGGCGATGAAATCTTATATTTACGTTATAAAGGTCTATACTATCAAATCTGCGGATGTTTATATCCGGGAGAGCCATAGCAGCGGCCATCCTGAATATCCTCATTTGAAATTGACAGAAAAAAAAGATGGCAAATAGATTTTATTCCGCTACTTCAGAGTGACCACGATTTTAGTGTTGCCCACTTTTAACAAGCAAATACACACATGACCTCATATTTACTGTGGCTATTATACAGGAAACAACTTTTGTACAACATTCCCTTGTGATACATCATGATCACTCAAGCAATTCGAATTGATTGTAAATTCGAGTCATTCTGGGCCAAATTTCCTCCACACAGTCGTTAGTGAGCTTTCATTTTGATTTTCCCCGGGATGTAATGCCGAAGAACAAGAAATACAATCATTTATAGAGATAAGTGAGGCCATAAGTCAGGTTACATGCATGATTAGTCATTATTGACACTAATGTCACCATTGTCTGAGAGAGTCCAATTCATCTACGTCAATTTGAGATCTCATTTGTCGGACACATATAAAACGGCGCCGTACATATAATGGAAATAAAAAAAGGCCAGCATTGTAAGAACCGATGTTTGTATTCACGAGATATATTGAAGGAACAGAATAAAATGTATGTGTAACCAATTTGGCTTCTAGACATAATACATGTAGCATAAAAGAGTTACAAGCGTCTGGTCCGTCATTCATAATTCAGCCGTCGCCCATTAGCGAATATCCGCGTCCATAATCCAAAGACCTATTCCATATTCCATATAACAGTATTAGCACCAAATTCGAAGAGACAATCATAATATGCATAAACATAGGCTTGTTTCCTGCAAGAGAGAAGCGGTCAACAGTTTTCAATGATGCCGGCAAGACATCATGATGTTCCAAAAATATCAAATCCGTATCGCTGATCAGTAATCCATAATATTCGTTAGCACTCAAAGTATAAGAAGTTGTTATACAAAAGCCGATCAGAAGGTAACAGAAATCAACTTGAATGGTGCGCGTGGTATTTAACAACAATTCAAATAAATAAAACTCCAACATCACGGTGAAAGCGCCAAACAGGGAATTGAATACAGTGCTTTATCATTCTGACCCTATAATGTAGATTGTTATTTAACTTCAAGAATATCTTATGATGATGGTCGAAAGGTCAAAGCCACTGGCAATACAATATAAGATGACTGAAAATCACAATTTTGTGAAAGTGTGTAGTAGTGGGAAGCGGTGTGATGGGTACTAAGACTGAGGTTCACAGGTCAATGATCAAGGTCATTAATCACCAAACATCTAACTCTAAGACCTAAGACTCAAAATTTTGTTTTAATGACAAGCTCCATAGCATGAAACAATATCATAGTTGAGGTCATGCAATGTGGATAAATAACCTAACAAGACATGGCTGTTAATTGGATGTTGAAAATATATTACGAGCAAAAAAGTACTTTGGTAAAAAAATGAAATACATAATGGAGAAAATAGGCCGTATTATCTTCTGCCGATGATGTAAATAATGTGAAATGCAATACTGTTGAACGTAATTCTCTGTGACGAGAGTTAATCCTCGTCGCAAAAACAACAAACAGTGATAACATAACAACAGGCGTGGCCTCTGTGAAGATCAACTTATTTCACACATTGATTTATCTATTATTCTGCCAGCTTACAATGATGATTCAAATCATGGTTTACATGTAGCTGATACGCTACAATGTACTGGATATGTTGAAACACGTACTACAAATTTAAAGAGCTTCGGACTATTTGTTCCGAACTACGCCCTGCTAATTGAGCGGACCAGTTTTCTCTTCATTTCAGCTCATACATACATGCGCTGGCCTGCAACATTGGCTGAGGTTCTTGAGCAGAGAAGAGGAGCCATAATAATGAATCCGTGATGTACATGTATTTTTCGCAGCGACAATGCACATGCATTTGCTCTGGAAGTCGCTAGTATTAGATGAGACAACCGTGTTGCGGTCTCACCGACACAGGGTCTGATCCGTATAATACTCTGTCAGTGTATTCAGTTCATTCTTAAAGAGAAAGTACAATCAAATTACTAACACAATGCTATTCTATGGATAACAACTTCTTTATTGCTGTGGAGCTGACGTTTTGTTGGAGATACTTCCAACTTTTTCAAAGCTAATGGAAGTATCTCCAGTGAAACGTCAGCTCCACAGAATAAAGAAGTTGTTATCCATAGAATAGCATTGTGTTATATACGCCGACTTCTAAATGCCTATCAAAGAAATCAAGTTACTGATAATTCTGCTAGTGATCTTTCAAGATGAGACTGACATATGGAGAAAGGGCACTGATGTGGACTTTCCGCCTTTCCGGAGCTCACATTTCATGTTTGCGGGCTGAAAATATCCACAGTCTTGAACGAGTTATCGAATCATACAAATTACCAGTGAGGCCTAGTATATAAACATGCATGGGAGATGATACTCACGATAGCGGTAAAATAAGAGAGGGGCAGAGAGGGACATTTTTAGCTTGCATATATCAGTTAGGAAGAATGACGTTTATTCTTGCGATATTTCTCTAAGATTTCTTACGTGTCATTTTTTTTTTACACTGGAATTGTATTAATGTACAGATATCCCATCACCAGTGCGTGTAATTGGTGGACGCCTCAGAACAGTAAAAATAATAAAATGACTGCCTGAACAATTTAGCCTCTCGTACTTCTAATGTCGGGAAAGTTAAAAAAAACTTCGTTCTATGTTGTGTAATTCTTATCACTCTATCTGCAATTGGAATGTGTTAGACAATTTCGGTGTTTTCCTCGTGTTATTCTCTCTCAGTCGATGTAGCTTACGAAGAAGACCATTACATCCATCAATGGCCATTCATTAACCGCATGCTGTATACAACACCTGCTACAGAGGATTTGTTGTTACGGACAACATAACTGTGAACATGGGATTAATCCACATGAGCTCTTCTAGTAATAAATATCGATACCGGCATCCAATATTCGAGGAAATAAACGTCGCGCACGGCGCTTTTATAGTCTTTTTAAACCAGAACAGCTATAATTAAAGTAGCATAATCCGAGATCGAAACTCGAAATACTCGTAAAATGTTAGCAAAATTGGTTATAAATTCCAGAGTGCTATACAGGATACTGTGTGCCATTATTTGTTAACTGAAACACTAATGGCATACTTATTGTGTCTCTTTGGTTTTTCGCTTAGGCTCAATGTGTTTTTTTGTGTGTGTTATATTTATGATCTATAAACGCAAATGCTAATGCCAAAAATACCAGAACAAAAATATTATCTAAACTGACATCCGCCTGACTGCTTTTGATTACTCTTCTATCCGAATGAATCTCGTTTCTAGAGTAGCATGTATTGTGTATGACAGTTCATTTAGGCACCTTGAAGATCTGACATACATGTCCTTCAAACGGCTCTGAAGCCTGAGTTCATCGCCGCGAGGCAGTGTAACGATAGATGCTGCAGGATTGGTTAGTTACTCATGTCTATACAACCAACCGACGACCAGCTGTTGCCGTTAAATCTATCCAACCAACCGGCCTGGACAACTATCTGTTCCCGGTAATCCGCTGCGATGAGTTACATATTCGAGTTGATCTGTCATCATAACTTCCGAGCAAGCGCATCTAATTCCGCTTAAGCCGGTGCTAGGGGCAGTGTGGTTACTTCATATTTACCACATGAACAGTTGCAAACAAGCGCGGATGATATGTCAATGTCATATTTTAGAATCCTCCGTATTCTAGTCTGAACGTAAGGTGCCCTTCTTTGGAGTCATATGGTTGCTTTTTAGTCCCAGAACGTCGTTAATTTTCCACCTCTTTACACATCTCATCAATTTAGTTTAGACTGCTTTGAATTTCGTCGCTGGTAAAACTGACTTCCAGGTCAAACTGGAACCACAGTTTCTGGGTATCGCCATTGGCTGAGTCAAAACACGGACAGGGCTGAAATATAGCAGCTCGTATAATAGAGTTCAGGGATCTCTATCGAATCACCAAAACAGTCAAGTTCAAGGATGTAGATTTAGATGGACTACTGAAAATGTCACAGATTTAGCAGGATCAGACACTGTCATCGAAGCGTAGCACCAAGCTAATATAATTTGATTGAAATACTGAAACGCATAACATAAAGTTGCAATTCTAACACGAAACCGCGTTTATTGGCGGGTGTGCATGGATGCTCAATAATGGTACATGTACACGTATATACAATATACATGCTGATAACTACAATATTTTACAACTAATATTTGACTACACAAAATCTTTAAATGATCATAAAATCTAGTTAATTTTCAATATATCGAAAAGGTATATATTTTGACCGTATTTCTATGATTAGTGGTCATGGTGGGAGCACGCCATCGCGTCACAAACGTGACAAAATCATGTTGTTTTTCTCCATATGTCCCTGGAGAAATACTGAACTTTTACGCAATATATGTTATTTGTGGCAGTGATATTTAGTAGTATTTTTGCTCGAGATATTCTCAGTTAATTAACCTTATACTAATAATTGAAACACGAATCCATATGACGGGCCGTACTTATATCCGGCCAAGACTGAATAACTGAACAGACGCGTTACTTGGTACACCAAGAACAGTTTAGTATCGTATGTGACAGTGAAGAGACATTCAACTTCGGCGTCAACATCGTGCTACTAGGTTATACGGTCTAGGCCATCGTTTTACTGACAAAGCTTATAACATACTTTGCTGATGGAGAGCTATTGGCAAGAAAACATAGGCATCCCTAGAGCCTCCGCACATACATGTATGGCAGAATACAGTGACAAAAGACATCGCGATCCTCACGGTACTATACCGAAGAAAACTCCGTAGGGCTCCGACGGCCTGGCTTACTAATTCGTCAAATGAAATATGATTGTATTTTCTATCTTTAATAAATCAGTGGCCTTTGACAATCGACGTTCTTGACCCATACCTTTATCGACTGCATTATGACTGTGCCAAATAGTAGTCAATTTTCAAATATCAAACCCCACTAACAATTATTTATCTATTAAATATAGAATGGAAATAACCAGTAACTGCTCGAGTTTGTTGACAATACTACCATTCCAGATCGCTTCCTGCTGCGTGTAACCTGCCATAAAATGTCTGTGATATCATCAACCGTGCAGTACTGGAGTGGGACAAAGCGTGTGAATCGTTGTCACACAGACAGTGTGGGAAAGTGTTCGTGATCAAATCCGGTAGCTAAAAATCGAGGGTATTGGACATACAATAAGCAGTTTAAAACCTATATTGATGTGCATTTCCCCCTATAAAAAGTTATGTCGTGTCATTAAACTGCTAAAACGTATCGGCGACCACGACGTGCTGCTACAATAGTCTGTTCTGAGCCAGGCGTGATTGCATATGATGTTTCTCTTCGAAAAGTTTACGCCGCTGTCTTCATCGTTTCTGTCATGATTAATATCAGGATCGATAATCAGAGGTAATCAGTGTTTGAACAGTTTCCGTATGTATATTTATAAACAGAATCAGTGTTTGTCGACATTAATTGAAGCCCGATGAAACACCAAGTCCAGCTTTCCTCTGTTTGATGTATTGATCCACGCACTTCAATCCGATTCATTCTCAGCCTCGAAAAAATATATCCTGCGAAATAACAAGTACCAACTTACACATCTGCTATGGAAGCGATAACCATATCGATGACCATTATAATCCCTTTCACGGAGGCGTTGTAGCGGACATGGAGAAATCCACCGTTATAAGAATATCTTCGTCATTGATCAAATTATCTCTTTTAAATGGAATTAATTAATTTTAATATTAATTTATGTATATGAAATAAAAATATTTGTGAAGCGAAAGATCTTACAGCGAACCTCAAAACACAGTCCTGATTTAGCCGGCTATACTATCTGGCAGAAAGACACTGGGTTCTTTACTCTGCAATAAAACACAAACAGGCAATATTGTCAATTTATATAGATATGTTCGCCGAAAGTCTCTCAGACATTCATGGAGAGTGATAGCCCTGATGTATCATCTGTTCCGCTGACATTTCCAACTCTTACATTGCCGACGGGCGGTGGTTCTCTCGGGGAACTCCAGCTTCCTCCACCAACCAAACTGGCTGTCACCATACGAGTGAAATAAAATTTAGTTTGACGTTAAACCAAATCCCCCCCTCCAACTCTTACAGTACAGATTACACAGGAAATAGTTATTGTGCAGCATTTCCTTCTTAATGTATTGTGGAACATCACGCAATCCATTCTGGTCGAGTATCAGGTCGTCCTCGCCACAGTCGTTCGTGAGATTTTCTTCAGTTTTTTCCACGTGGTGTAATTACAACACTTGCCAACGTGGTGTTGCAACTTGGCCCCTGGAACCGGCATAAGCGGTATTAGATACAAATCTAGAGATCTATGATGGAAATGCTCTGACAACTCGTATATTGGTAATTGGTGAGCTGTGTAGCTGTGACAACTCGTACACTGGGGATTGGTGAGCTGTATCGTCGTCAGATGAAAATGACGGCATTTAACACAACTAGTCTGTAAAGCCCGATGTCGACCCAGCATCAACTTTCCACAATGCCAACATATATCAAACACAAAAAGGTCTGTACAGGGAGCGAGCCTCGGGGAAGAAACGTCCACCAGCAGAATCTCGCCATTTACAGGTAAAAATTACAACGCATATAACAACGCAATGCCGATATTACAACGCAATGCCGATGAACAATCAGTTATGCGAGATCCGTCCATAAGTCTACACGTGGGGTTCCCGGGCATGAAAAGGAATAGGACCCAAACGACGTGATATGACTGAAATATAGTTGAAAGCGACGTTAAATCATATTCACACGCATTTGCATCGAAAAGTATCATACTGCATAACAGCATACAGTATTCAATGTACCCGTGACCAAGTTATATTCAATACCGCCGATAGATATATTGATATTATTTTTGAATTTTATCATTATGTATTTGTTGTAGAAGACTGATCTAAACTAGTACACTAAAAAATTACGCATATGGAAGCGGATTTGGCGTGTAATGACGGTCTACCCTGTTTCCATTTCTCTCCTGGTACTCCGGCTTCCTTCACCAACCATATGAGTGAAACAAACTTGAGTGGACATTAAGCCAAATTCCCTTCCTCTCTCCCTCCATTTCAAATATAAACGTTAGATTAGCTGTTCTCTCGACAGTCATTGTCCATAAGAAGTGTATGTGTCCATAATGGGAAGATCTCACTCGAATTACATTATTATTAACACAATACGAATTCTCATGGAATTTACATATCATGAAGAAATACAAGTTAGTTCCTTGAAAGATAGATGCGACCAACACGTTTCGGAACTTATATCATCAAATGGAGTAACTATTCCTCAATGCAAATTGAATTAAAAAAAAGTACCCGAGATAATGAAATTCAGAGTTGCAAACGTTGGGATTGTTTTCCGACATACTACTAGCATTCCTTCCATTCCCAAATCATTTAATACACGCTCATGTTTGAATTGACGACCTACCTATCTGATTGTCGTTACATACGTGCATAGGTAAAATGTGCATGTATATACGTTTTCACGCAAACAATTTTATGATAAACTTGTCTTTCGAATACTGTGCAAGGATGACTGATGGCGTTCGCAGGAAGCACAGATAACGTTTACATTTAAAAAAACTGATGTTCACATTCAAAGCAGATGCCATGGATACACGAATACTGCATGTACTGGCCTATGTCAAATCTGAACGTGTTTCCGCACAAAGCGTATCACACACAATCCGTCTCGGGAGAATAATTTTTGATTTTAGACATCAGTCATTTGGTCGGATAAAATGACCGTACGGTTAACTAACAGATTTGTTCTGTTATCAAAACGTCAACGGATTCGTCAATATCTATGCGTGTAAGCTTTGTGGGAAGTTGATGCTGGGTCGACATCGGGCCTTACAGACTAGTCTTTTGTGTTAAATTCCGTCATTTACATCTGACGTCGATACAGCTCAGGGGCCGTGTGGTCATATCATCCAAGTTGACACATGAACAGGTACAATAAAAGCGTACCTGAGATACAACATATATCACGAATCGTTAGATTCTTTATGTGCTTTAGAATAGGTTAACCAGAAGACTATTCTGCGAAGTCATGTGACGCAGTCAGTATGTCGGCACCTCTTCCCACTTCCCTTATATGTGTTGTAATTCTTGTCGATAGCTGCTTTTATTTTCATTTCATTACCATTCGTGTGGACATAAATAGGTTCAATACACGAGTTGACATTTGTGTCCTGAAAGCTGTTTCTGACTATTAAGAAAGAAGTATGCATTTAAGGGGAAAGGCATTAAATCCATTGAGCAATTTTGTATCAGCTTTGGCAATATACACACCACTGTTTGAGCAGCGAACCAAGCGACAACTGATAAACACCTTTATAATGAAAGAAATATTGCAGCGAATAACGTTGCTGGCCACCATGAGGTCGTATTTAAGAGTTTCTCTCGTTTATTCTCCCTTTTATATTGAATAAAACCAAGTCTTCTTTCTATGGTATCGTTATAACGCGATGAAGATCAAATGCGCACTGGGTTAATAGCTAAGTTTTCGCGATATTCCATAGATCCAAAAATAATAGAAAACTAATGCAGTTTTCGTTGATTATTACCTTGACATGTTGTTCGTTCTTGTTCTCTCCCAGAACAATTTGACTGATTCCTGTAAATAAAGGTTTCAAGAATACACTTCTCTCTCAAACTGTTTGAATTCAATGTCCATAAACAATGTTCGCATAGCTACGGTAATTTTGTTTTTTTGAGAAATCCAACGAATGAAATCCGCGGAACGGAAGTCGGGACAAGCGAGAGAATGTACATCCCGTGGGGTTCACCAGGTATAGCCCAGAAGTGTAAATAAATGCAAGCTAGTTTCTTCGAAGAGAACAAGCAGTGAACTTCATGCAATGATGTCAGAGAACAGAATAATAATCCTATTATCAGATACTGACCACTATTCTTTATTTCATTCAAGCTTTGATTATGGGTGTTTATATGAACACTATGAACGTATTGTGTAACAAGATGTTAATACGGTTAAGTTCTTTGTTGTCGTCATATGTATGAAAAGGAATAGGATCCCACCCGTGGAGTTCCCGGGTGTAAAACGAAATAAGACCCTACACGTGGGGTCCCGGGTGTGAAAAGAAATTGGACCCAAACTTAGTGATATGACTGAAATACAGTTGAAAGCGACGTTAAATCATATTCATTCACTCAATCATATTTGGGGACCACAATCCAAACGTAGTCCACAGCAAAAATAACCCAGTCCATGAACAAATCCCAATCACAGCGTGTATGAAAATCTACTGGAAAGATAGAAGGAAATAAAAGATCCGGTTTTGTTACAATTGCAACTCCCTTTAATTAGCAACTGGTGTCAATCTGATTAATACTCAGACTTAATAACCGCTCCTATATCGGACACGTCGCTAACTAAGATCGAATGAACTCCGAATCAAATAGTCTCCGGGTAAAATAGTCGCCCAATCAGACGCCTCGTAGTATAGCGGGTCGGCTTATCTCCTAATATTAACGTTGTTGTTGCGATGCAGTTATTAACTGATTTTACGAAACAAAATAGCCGTACCTACATATCCAACATCGCAAGAATATCCCTTGATCTGTTCACCTAGCCTGTCATTGAATAGAGCAAAGGGGAGCAAATAATAATCTTCGGTGATTGCTCATGGACTGGAGCAAGAACTTCGGATTTTTCTGCGCCTCGTCCGTACATTCAGCAACATCTGGTAAGGCAAAGATTTCCCGTGGCCGGTAGGAAGAAGGCTGTACAGTGTCTTTTACGTATCATGCAAGACAGCATCTGCAGTTACTCCTGCTTTAATGCGGGTACGTCAGATTTATGGCACACCATAATTTTCGATCTCGCCCTTGAACTTCGCTGCCACTGAATATAGGCACCTATTCGCCTGTTGAAGTTGAGCTGTCATTGGTCGAGCAGTCTGACATACGCGACAGATTAAAGATACAGACTGTCCCAGATCTTAATTTAGCGACATGTCCGATAGCGGAGCTGTTATTAAGTCTGAATTTTAATCAGATTGCAACTGGTGTGTACCAGGGTCACACACACTATCACGACGGTGGTCGTGTGATTATAGAAAATAATCTACATTGTAATAATATGCGTCTGTTCATCGAACTTCACTATACGTCAGTATATTGGGGACAAAGAGCAGCTTGGGAAAATGGAATTCTGAATGATGGAAATAGCCGTACTATCTTCTGCCCATCATGTGAATAAGATGCAGTACTCTTTAATATAACTCGCTGTACGAGAGGTTATCCCCTCCCTGCGCAAAACAGTAATAACATAACGCCAGGTGTTACATCTGTGGATATCGATTTATTTTAATATTGCTTTATTTACCAGCCTGCTTTCTGATGTAGATGCAATCATGGCTCAACTGACATGCTACCGGCATGCTTAGAAACACGGCATAGTTGAAGAGCTACGCGCTATTTGTGCCGGATTTACTCGAGATGTAATTGGCAGATACGTTTTCCCTAATTTCCGCTTGAATCTGAACGCCCTGGCCCTACAAGATTTGTTGAGGCTCGCACTTGTTGGAGAAAAGGACCTGTAATAATGAAACCGTGATTTGCTACAGGCAATGGTTGGGGAGTATTGAATTAGACATCCATGTTGAGGTTCCATCCGATACACTGTCAGTTGTATAGTGTTCTAGAGCCCACTATCGATGTATTCTGTTCATTCTCGAAGGGAGAATGGAATCGAGTTACCAGCAATTATGATAATTATCACTCAAGCTTAGAGGTGAGGCTTCCTCCTCTCCGAAAGTCACTATTCCCTTTGAAGTTAGACGCCGCTGTTTCATTCGAAGACAGAACGCTAATCACAGTGTCAAATGAGTTATCCAATTCTACATACTGACTAGCTAGTATATTTGTAAGTTGTGTGTCCACTCATGAATCATGTTAATATATATATTGAGATAGAGCATTCTGGCTTTGACGTAGCCGATATCAGGTATATAGGCCTGCCTTGATATATATATATATATGAGGTATTTTTACTTTTCCTGGGCAGTTCGCAAACGACATCAGATGTGCATTAGAATTATGTATGTATTATTACATATATCCCGTTACAAATGCATGCGATTTGGGTATGACAAAAATTATAGACTGACTCCTTAGTGCTGAGTCGCACCGATAACGAAGCTGGGGAAAGTTAAATGATTCGCGCAATATTCGCGCAAATTCTGGATCGTAATGTGTGAGAAAGTGCCGGTGCACTTCTCCTGTTTTCCACTCACCAGTGTACATGTAGCTCATGAAGAATACTATACAACCTATCAATGGTCATATGTTAACCATACTCAGGATCCGTATCCTGACACATAGGAAGATGTATAACTGTGATCCAGATGAATAGGTATAACAAAACCAAACTGTGATCCAAAGCAATAGGTGCAATACAAAACATAGTTGTGACCCAAAGGAAAAGGTGTAATGGAAACCGATAATTTGACCCTGGGGAATAAACCGTAACTGCGACATAAAGGAATAGGTGTTGTGGTAACCATCGATGGGATCCACAGAAATAGATGTAATGGAAACCATAACTCGGACTCAAATGAGTAGACGTAATGGAAGTCAAATTTGTGGCCACGTCATTAATCCCCATTAGCTGCGCTTCATTAGCAGTTGTTATGATATCTGCACATAACATTGGAGAAAATGAATATCATACAAATCACTGCCCTTTTAAACCGGAAGAGGTATAATTGAGAGGTATATTTACGAGTATTTGTAGAGTGCTCCACGATAATGATTTCAATTATTTATTAGCACATACCCAAACCGCATACTTTTTGCGTATGCCTTGGCCTTCCTGATAGGCTCAATTTGTTATCTTCTTCCGCGTCAAGTTTAATATCTATATGTGCAAAGGCTAATATCAGAAATACCGACACAATACTACAAACTGAACTGACACCCACCCAACAGCTGTTTTACTGACGAGTCTTCTTTTATCCAAACGAAACTCAATCGTTTTCTAGAGTATCGTGTATCTCAGCCACGCATTGAAGATGGAGTTCATTTTGGCACCTTGGACATTTGACATACATAGCGGTTCCTAACTCTGGTCTTGTCATACTCTCTACGAGACGTAGCAAGAGGCACCATATACGCTACAATGGTGGCTTGCCAATAGTGGATGACATTTTTAATCGACAACAGTTCTGAGGATCCTGCGAATAGTAGTAGTTGATAAGTTATTAAACTCTACTTCACATACGCCACAGCAGGGTACAGATAGGCAGTCCAATATTGACAGTTGTATTTTAATTTGCAATGTATGCCACATCAAATTCGTGGTTTTACGAAGACACAGCGGAATTTGAATCAATGAAGAGCAACTTTTCAAATATTCGACAAATATCATACCTCTCAGAACGCGCTTTAAGCATTGTGACAACGTGTTCTATTTCTTTGGACTCCCTAACTTCCGAACGTTTAACAATCCCTTCTCCCGAGGGGAGTTGCCAAATGTACAATTTAAGCGAACGTCGTCATTTTCTTCTAAGTAACTGAGGTCACATGTAATATAATACGTAGTTTTCTTCAGTCTGACGAATTGATCCATGCAGCTAATTCATATCGCTTCATCGTTGTGTGAAGCAGAACAGTTGAAAACCCCTGCACTGAAAAAATATTCCACAAATCTGGAAAAAAGAGAAGGCGAGCAAAAGAAATGCCCTAAACTAACCAACTAAATGGTAAGACTAAATAGATCCAATGGAAAAGCCGGTACAACAGAGGTAATTTTGCTGCTCGCGGCAAGCGTCGGGCTCATGCCAAACAATAATAACAGTGTATCTTTATGTCTGGATCATCAATCCAATACTTGATCATAGATCCAATGTTGGACACTGATCCAACAGTCATTAGCAGATAACCAAACCAATTGATCCTCATTGTCTTAGTCCTCATGTTTCCCACATATTTGCCATATCACTGGATCAAAGGATCATAGTTGACAATACAATAACGAGTGAGGTAAGTGTAATATGCATGAACACCTGACAATTTCTTGTGAAGGAGCCTATGGTCTTTTTAGCAGCAAGAACATAACTTGGCTGGGTGGTGCTTAGTTGGTTCGTCGCGATATAACTGAAATAATGTTGGAAACGACGTTAAGTCTTATTCACCCACTCACTCGCTCTCTCGATAATCGCTTAAAAAATAAGAATAAGAATATAAATTTGGGATGATGATCAGATCAGTTGCAAAATGTACCAGCAAATGTGTCCACACTTTTCTAAAATTCTGTCTTTAAATTTTCAATTTATTTACACAGAAAAAAACCCCATCCCATAATCTGACTCAATTATAGCCGATATCAATCATGATTATTCGGCCAGGAAACAAAGTTGGCTCGTTTTATATATATTTCACCTATAACCTCGAAACATGTACTCTCTGACTATGAAAGAAATAGTCATTTGGCAGGCCACGCTTTTTATCCATAACTGTTATCTGTTGTATTCGTAAAGTCGGTCAAAAAGAATTAATCGTAGACAGCAAATATTGTATTGCGTAAGGCAGGTCGAATGTTGATAAAGATCACAGTTTATAACTGGTCGATATTACTAGCATTGATGATCACTTGGCGCGTTTAATATACCATGACCGTATGTCTGTGGACAGTGTAGCATTAGTTCTATTACAATTCCATCGTTCTTCTATCTAACGGTCACATCGATCATCATTTTCCATCACATGACCATCAGATAGGGCTTCTACATCACCGCCTTTCAAAGTGTGTATCTAGGACCTCTCAACCTGGTGCTAGGGGCAGTGTGGTGATGCTATCCAGATGAACATCTACAATAAAGCGTGGCTGGGATACAAAACACAGGATTCGGTTCGGAATCTTGGGGTATTTTTTTTAGAATTATGCTGTCAGTATATATATCTGTGAGGTGATTTGATTTCTTGTCAGTACGTCTGTATCGTTTCTCACCACCCTTGGTATGCTGCGTTTAATTAGGTCAGATAAAAGAAGATTAATCTTAATGAAAGAGTATTCTGGAGAGCCATCTAGCGAAGTTAGACACGAACCTACCCACCATGGTCATGATGATGACGACAATAATAATCCCATATCGTCCCTGACATTCAACCATCCATCATAGAAAAAGTTCTTCGTCTGTTATAGAATATCTTTCTAAATGAAACCAATTAGTATAAAAAAAACCATGTAGGTATATGAAAGATCTTACAGATACATGAAACTCAGTGCATTCCCAAAGTGAAGTGCTCAACCAATGGGCTATAAGATCTGTCCGACAGGCGATACCCCTGTTTGGCATACGGATTTTGTAATGGACATGACGTAGAGCTGACGTAATTCCCCACATACGTATACGTATTCAGGACAGGACTGTCAGTCCTCCATAGAAAATGACAGCATTTATTCACTGATATTCGAAATTTATGCATATACGAAACAGATTACGCAAGAACAAATTTGACCGAATGTTTCTGAGAGTGTATAGCATTTTCTTCTTAACCCTATCTGGCCTGGGCGATTTGGGGTGTACCGCAACCTGAGGGGAGGGGGCGGAAAGTGCCCCTCTATATATTTTCGCTATCGCTAAGGCTAGAGGGCTGAGATCACAACACTATATGTTTGGGTCAAGCTCTACACGAAAACATAAGAATCCAAGATGGCCGACATGATGACGTCACTGTGACGTCATTTTCAAAAAGAGCATTTTGGACGATTTTTTCGGTCAAAATTTTCGAATTTTTTTATTTTTGTTTTTTCTTCGCAAAAACTGCATGATAATCTGATATGAAATAAAATAGGTTTTACCCACTTTTCCATACAGAAAGTCAAAAATTTTGAAGAACTAGGACGAAAACATCACTTTTCTGGTACCCCACATGGCCGCCATTTTGAATTTGCCCATGATCCTCTGCTCAGGGGGTCATAACAATAGGCTTAAAATGACCCCAATATAATAATCTAAAAAGTCACGGAGTTTCAGCTCTCAATTTTTTGTCGTTCCGGACATAGGGGCAAAAACCAAGGGGGGGGGGGCGAAAAATGCTCCCCCCCCTTTTCGCTCCCCCCCCTCCCAAGGCCAGGTAGGGTTAGCATAGAATCGCACATCACGCAATCAGTTCAACAGTAAATTCCAGCTATTCTAGGTCAATTCCTAAAGATCATTACAGATCTTTCTCCATGGTGTAATGCTGTCGGAATAGAATTGTAACCAGTTGTGCGAGATCCGGGCCAAATTTTTGCACCATTAATCAGTATTCACACGAAAGTAACAATTTCCTGAGAGAGCCTAATTCATGTGTCCATTTTTGAGATTTCGTTTGTCGAACAAATGAATGAAATATACAGAAAATGTGCACATACACGGAATAACAAAAAAATCAATCCGATATACGGGAATGGATGAATTGATTATCTGATTTATAACTTACCCAGCTTCTAGCTGACAAAACTCTTACAGCGAGGACATCAAAATTATTGCAAGGTGATATTTATATTTGCAACCCCCCCCCCACCCCCCTAGAAAAACACGCTGAGCCGTCGATACGGACGGGTTGGTCCTCTCAATCAACGATATGGTGATCAGTGATAACTAGACATAAATGTCCTTCAAAACCTCGTCAACATCGTTAGTTATGCTCCAGTTATCTAAAAACAGGTTGACTGTTGTTTTTATGTCTTGATGTTCCCGTCATAGCATGTGAGTAAACGATAACAGTACTTGGGCATCTTAGGAGTAATCTGCTAAAATCCAATGTGAGCCCATAGGCTGCCATTGTGACATTATCTTACCCGATACCTCCCACGGTCTACACGCTTTTCTCGGATTTCTTGACGATTACTCATCTGAGCCTCGTATGTATTGAAAATGTCAATCTGAGAACAAATAAGATCCTTAGACATACTGAATGTACCGATTCAGGTGACATTAACGACAAGGATCGAAGAGCTATCCTGTTGTAATTCCACCGTAAACCTGTCAGCTGGAAATACGTGGGTTTTTGTGAGAGTCGACATCGGGCCTTACAGACTAGTCTTTTGGGTTAATTGCCGTCATTTACATCTGACGACGATACAGCTCACCAATCTCCAATGTACGAGTTGTCACAGCGAAACAGCTCACCAATTACCAGTATACGAGTTGTCAAAGCATTTCTATCATAGCTCTAGATTTGTATCTAATACCGCTTATGCCGGTGCTAGGGGCCGTGTGGTCATATCATTCAAGTTGCCACATGAACAGGTACGATAAAAGCGTACCTGAGATACAACACATATCTCGAATCGTTAGATTCTTGGTATGTGCTTTAGAATAGGTTTACCTGAAGACTATTCTGTGAAGTCATATGACGCAGTCAGTATGTCGGCACCTCTTCCCACTTCCCTTATATGTGTTGTAATAAGCGACAAATCTAGGTAGGGCCACTATTTCCAACAGAAGTGTCCACCTGACGACTCGAGAAGAGCACCAAGCAGATATCACCTAAGATCCACGGATGACCCATTCGTGTTGCTTATATGTGAAATGTTATCACAGCGATCAAACGGAAGACGCAATGCTCGTCCACATATTTCATATGAGAAAGTTATCCCTACAAGGCCTGACGAGAGGCATTACGACCCCAACCTATCTGTGAAATGACAAACATTACGGTTACGATGAACTAAATATTCTACTAATCTCCAGAATGGTTAAATATCCATATAGCAACCACAAGAAGCGACTTTGTTGAATTCGTGCCAGCGGTATATCCATACCATACTTATAAAATAGGTGAGAATAGACCTCAGCTCATCCGACAGCTTGTCGTAAGAGTCGACTAACTGCGGCTCACATGGGCATCCCGGTGTGAAAAGGAATTGTACCCCACCCGTGGGGTCCCTGGGGTAAAAATGAATAAGACCCTACCTGTGGGGTTCACGGGTGTGAAAACGAATAGAACTCAAACGTCATGATATGATCGAAATATTGTTCAAGGTGACGCTGAATCATATTCACTCACCCAATCAGTCCTTCTCATGGAGGTATGATAACATTCAATTGCAGTCTATTGCTTTCATACCTGCCTCGTGGGTCCGACCATATTTAAACAATTCTGCATAAGAATGCTATCCGAGAAAGAAAACTGGCGAAATATCAGCAAAACGATGAAAATGAAGACTCAAGTATTGTGACATTTTCAAATATCATTTACGAATTTATCACCTGTTTTTTCCGACCAGCAGGCTGGCCTCCGCCATCTCTTATTGACCAAACTCCAGTCGGCTCATGCTTATATCCGAATACCTCTTTGGGTAACTTTTGCACAGGACCACCCAGGATGTTAAGAGCTCTGTCATTTTATATCACATTGTATTGGAGTCATTTGGAGCCCAATCGTATAAACCTCTGAGTGAGGGATCATGGGAAAATTCGAAATGGCGGTGATGGGCGGGTGATGTTTTCTTATTTACCTTCAAATTATTTGCTGTTCTTTGGATAAATGTGTGCAACAGCTATTTCTTTTCGCATCAATTATTTCTTATAGTGTTTTGCGTAAAAACAAAATTCTGAAATTCTCACCGAAAAATCTATCAAATGTTTAATTTTTAGAATATGACATCAATGTTTACATTTCCTGAACAAAACTTCAAGATATACGGTGAAAAATTTCAGAACCCTAGCTGAAGAAGCACGGAAAATATATGGCCCCTAGCCCACTTCTAGATCGCCCTCACAGTAATAAGGTATCATGAAGGTATCACAAAAGTCTCAATAAGTTACAGGTCATAGATTCGACATAGGTACAGGACAGGTACAGATAAGGCATATACCTTATCCGTACCTCCGAATTTGCCAGTTGATTCAACATGGACAAGGTACAGGTAAGGTACGTTCCAAAAATGTTAACGATGCCTTAACTGTATCTCGCTTGAATAAGGTATCAATAAGGCACAGTAAAAAGGTACCACTAAGGCATCATTAATATATAGTATAGGTACACGGGGGGGGGCAGTCCCAGAGCAAGGCGCAACTAAGGTACATCAAGAGGTACCATCAAGGTACAGGGCCTTGTGCAAGGTACCAGCAAGGCATATATACTTGCTCAGCCATTTTATAGCTGAAGGTACCGTTAAGTTACAGTCGGAGTGCAAAAGAAGTTACTGGTAAGGTATAAGCCATGGTCAAGGGCAATTACGCGGTAGTCATGTCATGGCAAAAAGTATCACATCATAAATATCAATAAATCCGATTGTTTTCAGAAGAATAGTTTTATTTTTACACATACAATGGTCATTCTTCAATACATTAAACAATATATATATATACATCCCACTCACTTCTTTACCATGCTTACAGTCTATGGCTTGACAATGCCTTATTGTTTTCAGTCCTTTGTTGTTGTATCCAGACAGACTATTGTTCTCCTCAGTCGTGTAGTTTTTACATAAAAGATGGACCACACATTCTCACCTCAACACCACAGCACAATTAAAACATATACATCCTTATTACTTCTTTAGTCTGTGGTGTGTCAATGCTTTCTGATCTTGTGTAGTCCTTGGCTGTTCTATCCAAACATACTATTGTTAAACTACAGTTGAGTAGAACATGGAAGACACATTCTCACTTAATCACGTGAGCACTATAAAAATCATTTTTGCAGTAACATATTAACATCCCGCTCATTTACTTAGTCTGTGGTTTGTTACTGCTTACTTATTTTGTGCTTGTATCCAGACAGACTATTGTTCTCGTTGCAGTTAGTCATGTGATTTTTGCATAAAAGAGGGGCCATACGTTCTCACCTAAACTCTTATCTCAATAAAATGTTGTTTAGCTATCTGAGAGTGAATTGCAGCTTATCTTAGATGATTTCTGCCAAACTAGTTAATTTCTTCGACATCTACTTGGCGCCCAGAAAGTTTAGTATGGGAGTTCAGAGAGTGATGTTTTGCTCACCCATTATTGCTTTTATGAGAGTGTGTTCATCAAGTATCTTGCTGTCAGTCTTCTAATGCTCTCAGGTGTGGTGTTGGTCTCTGCCATATCTGATCCTGACTGTTGCAAAAGTTTTAATGTGTGTATGTTTTAATGCGTTGAATTACTACGTTAGTAACTTGAGTACTGAGAATTTTGTTTGATCGTCGCTATATAGCTGAAATATTGCTGAACGCGACATTAAACCTTAATACTCTCTCTCTCTCCTAAAAGGTTTTTGCATTTGTTCATCGCCTGGTGATGCTGGTCCTGGTATACATATACACTGCTTTCAGGTGACACTTCGACCATCTAAAACAGAGTAGAAACATGTCAATGAAACAATGGTAAAAGTACACCTAAAAGTGTCAGAAGTAGAATGAATTATTTCTTTCAAAAATGATAGAATAATAGATTTTTAATATATATTGGATACATGATAAAAATAAAAATAATAATTCGCACAAAGATATTGTGGTTGCCATAGTAATGGTGGTAATCTTGGATTTTAATTCTTGACTTAGGTTCAAATTATATGCCCTCTACATTCTCAGATTTCTATCTTGCTCTTGTCTGGATTTTTGAAGCTTACCCAAAATGTAATTCTCTGTCTACTGAATGTTGATCTGGACGCTTGTTAATTGATCAATTAAAGTAATCAAGGGAGTGTCGCGTTGCTCTAATAAATGGTTTCTGACCGCTAACTGATGATGGTTTTCTTATTACTCTTAGAAAACTACCATAATTAATGTGATTACCCCATGTTTGTGCTCGACATATGAAAATAGGCTACTTTCCATGATATGTTACAACAGTGGCTCCAAAGACACTTCCAATATATCCGTGATAATATCTTCTTGAAACTGGCGATAGATTTACGGATATTTGTATTATTGCGTATTTGTAAAGGATTGAACTGAAATAGCTTCTTTAGATGGGAAAACGTTATTCCTTCTTACACAGAACACGGTTTGCCCCTGTGGAGAGTGGAAAAGTTCGCGGGAAATAATATAACGGCATTGTTTAAGTTCGGTGTCCATAATCGGAAAACCTCACTTGATTGACGATATGATCAGCAGTATCCAAGCGGACAAAAACTGAAAATGCGAATAAACACAAGTTAAATTAGTTCATTTCAGACAGAAGCGGTCACCACGTTTCAATACTTCGATCGTCAAATCTGTCAAATAATCATCAAACAAACGGAATTCCAAAATCGGGAGACAATGAAATTGACGATTGTATAAATCGGGTTGACTGACCAGGTTCGCATGAAACAGCAATTGACGTTCGTATGAAATGAAACCAGGCGTTCACATCCGACCAGGCGGCGTTCAGATGAAAAGTTGATGATCAGTATTGTTTGAGCATCGGGTTTAGATAACGAAATACAACCGGTTGAAATTTTAGCATATCTGGACAAAGCAAAGATTTGACTAGATCGTGTTCTACTACCGTGTGAAATTTGATCGATTACTTTCTCCTGGTCATCTAATGCGCCACCGTGGATAACGAAAGATTAATGGCACGCTAATCTTCTACTGCCGTAAGCCGACATTTCACATTGATCATAATGAGATCGCATTATCACTTTGATCAAATAGATATACAGACTTCTCCCTAAACACTGTCTAGACGGTTAAATGTAGAAATCTGTGTTTTCATATGAGCAAATATTTAATACAATATCAATAATACGGTCGAGAAAGGTTAATGCGGACTGTCGACTTATGGCAGTAGAAGATTAGCATTAGATGTCATTAACATTATCTTAACCACATTTGCGCATTGGACGACCAGGAAAACGTAATCCGTCAAATTTTGACACAGTAGTAGAACACGATATAGCATTCGAGTCGCTAGTGCATTACCACGATCACGGTCAAAATGGTTAAGCATATGTCTAATCATGCTTAAATTTTAACCTTGCTTTCATTGTTCAATTAATCAGTCAAAATTGATTATTGTCGGTTTTCAAAGTTATCAATAGTCGCAATGGCTAATTTCATTTATCATATCATCACATGCTAAATATGATATCTCTGTTATTCAGTTGAAAATATTCACTACCTCATCAAGTATATAATAAAACACTCTATGCGCATATCCGTCAGCTTTGATAATACACTCACCGCGATTTGGCAGTTGTCGCATGGTTCACTTCTCACATCCTGCACTGCAATAATTGGACAAACGCTGGTTGAGGTCACAACAATGGAGTAAAATCAAGTCGAGTGAATTGCTAGACAACATGGACCACAACATTATATAGTGAGTCTTTCTTAATTATTGGAGGTCGTTGTTCTCCTGTTTCGTATTGTACAATGTACAAAAGCTACTATTACCGGTAACCAACCCTTACATATTAGGTATTTTTAGGTGAAGCCATATCTTGATGAAGAGCAAATGTGTACAGATATAGATTAATACGGATGTTTTCGCGATATTTCAGAGATAGGATCATATTTCACCTGGTTATACAGACGTCACACTGAAAGTCATATACAGCTCTGTACGTGTACAACTACTTGGTCTGATTATTTTAATACTTTCGTGGCCTGTGACAAACACTTGTCCAGTAAACAGCCCCTAGGAGACGCAGTTTGAAAATCATGCGCCATGTCCTAATGTAAATCAGAGACAGCTGCAAAGGCGATAGTTTCTGGAAAGGCATGTTTCTAGTAATAATATAACCAAGGTTACATACATCCTAATCGTGTAAAACTACAGTAGGAAAACTAGATTTATCTGCATTAGCCACTGTTTTGATCTCCTGTTGGGATTTGGCTTAATGTCACTCTCAAGGTTGTTTCACTCATATGGTGACAGCCAGTTTGGTTGGTGGAGGTACCGGATTACCCAGAGAGAACCACCGCCCGTCGGCAAGTAACTGACAATCTCCCACACGAGGACCAGCTGGGCTCGAATCCGTGCCGGTTCAGCGGTGTGAGGCTAGAGATCACCAGCGAAGCACCTTAGACCACTCGGCCACCGAGGGTCTGTTGATCTCCTGTATAATCCAATATATACTGGTAATACGGTTTAATAATACACGCGTCAGCATCTGGCATTCAATTGGCAGAGGATGACAATGAGGAATTTCCGTTAAAAACTTGAAGTACCGTATCAATGACCAGCATTCTTTTAGCTTTCTTAAATAGCCAATTGGTGAGATATGTAAATTACGAAACACAGCACCAATCTTTGATTACAACACATATAAGGGAAGTGGGAAGAGGTGCCGACATACTGGCAGAGCCACATGACTACACAGTATATTCTCCCGGTTAACCCATTCTGTAGCACATACCAAGAATCTAACGATTCGTGATATGTGTTGTATCTCAGGTACGCTTTTATTGTACCTGTTCATGTAGCAACTTGGATGATATGACCACACGGTCCCTAGCACCGGCATTAGCGGTATTAGATACAAATCTAGAGAGCTACAGTACCGTATCATTAAATGTCACTCTACCGCGGTAATTACGGTGCTACTACTGTACCTCTACCGCATCGCTGCTGCGTTGCTGCTGCCGCATTGCTACCGCATTGCCACCGCACTGCTACCGCGCTGCTACTGAGGGCTCGAAATTACGGATTACTGCGCTTAAACAAAAGACATATATCCTAATTTATCTCGTAGCATTCGAGTTTATTTTTTGTGAAGCGTGACTGAGATACATCTTTTTTTAGATGACGACTCTATAACGAATATTATGGATTAAGAATACTGATCAGCGATACGGATTTGATATTTCTGGAACATCATGATGTCTTGCCGGCATCATTGAAAACTGTTGACCGCTTCTCTCTTGCAGGAAACAAGCCTATGTTTATGTATACTATGATTGTCTTTTTGAATTTGATGCTAATACTGTTATATGGAATATGGAATAGGTCTTTGGATTATGGACCCTACAGGCCAGTAGTATATTAAAGTGAAATCTCTTATCATTTTTAAGGTTTGGGGGGGGGGGGAGTGGAATTGCGCAGGGAAAGCGGAGGGCGGATAACGTCGCGTCCGTTAGAGATCACGTCCGGGTCAAAGGCCATAGTCGGTGAAGGAGTTGCCATGCCATTGTGAAAAATAGAGAAGAGGTCACGTGATTCATTAAGGTGGATGTAAAACGGGGGGTTTTCTGAAAAGAATTGCGGATAAAAAACGGACCGAACACGCAGTCAAATGGGCCCAGGTGGGCCAATATTGGGTCCTAAGGGGTCGGGCTAGGTCTCGACTTGAAGCGCTCGTCGATATCGGCCGTGTGATAGGTGGGTAGATACACGACTAGGATTTCTTCTGAAAAAAATAGAATGCAGAATAAGGACTTTACACCCAAAACTAACCCCGGTCAAATTGGTTTACATGGGCTCTGCATGATCTACATGGGTCGTGGCGGGTTCATGGCTCATGGCATGTAGATTACGACTGGGGGCGGTTCAGGGAGCGGTGTGAAGTGGGTTTGCTATTGGATATTGGACATTGGACATTCATATTTCACAGGTTCGGTTTACAAAGGTTAAATATTCAAAAATATTCAGTAGATATTCGTTGGATATTCATTTGATATTCGTTTGATATTGGATATTCAATGGGTATTCGACATATGAAATGCCGATTCGTCTCATATCATGTAGAGGGGTGTAATTAATGAACTTTTCGTCTAAACTAAGCCGCGCGCCGCTCCAATTTTACTCTGTTTTGAAAGACCACGAACGTAGTTACACCATGCCCTTAATTTCAGAGCGGCGCTCGGCTTCGTTTTTTTTATATCTTATTTCGAAAGATTAAAAAATATCAAAAAAAATATATCATGAAGAGGGGTATAATTATTGAACTTTTCGTCTAAACTAAGCCGCGCGCCGCTCCAATTTAACTCTGTTTAGAAAGACCACGAAGGTAGCTACACCATACCCTTAATTTCAGAGCGGCGCGCAGCTTCGTTTTTTTTATATGCTATTTCGAAAGATTAAAAAATATGAAAAAAATATATGATGAAGAAGGGTATAATTAATGAACTTTTCGTCTAAACTAAGCCGCGCGCCGCTCCAATTTTACTCTGTTTTGAAAGACCACGAACGTAGCTACACCATGCCCTCAATTTCAGAGCGGCGCGCGGCTTCGTTTTTTTTATATCTTATTTCGAAAGATTAAAAAATATGAAAAAATATATCATGAAGAGGGGTATAATTATTGAATTTTTCGTCTAAACTAGCCGCGCGCCGCTCCAATTTTACTCTGTTTAGAAAGACCACGAAGGTAGCTACACCATACCCTTAATTTCAGAGCGGCACGCGGCTTCGTTTTTTTTTATATGCTATTTCGAAATATTAAAAAATAAACTAAGCCGCGCGCCGCTCCAATTTTACTCTGTTTTGAAAGACCAGGAACGTAGTTACACCATGCCTTTAATTTCAGAGCGGCCTCCTGCCTCGCACCACGTGACACTATTGGCATGCTTATACAAATTACAATCAGTACATTTGGTAGACATCATTTGTTTAACTTTACCGGTTCAGAGCGGCGCGTGGCTTCGTTTAGAAAGACCACGAAGGGAGCTACAGCATACCCTTAATTTCAGAGCGGCGCGTGGCTTCGTTTTTTTTATATGCTATTTCGAAATATTAAAAAATATGAAAAAAATATATCATGAAGATGGGATATTCGACATATGAAATGCCGATTCGTCTCATACCATGCCTTTAATTTCAGAGCGGCGCGTGGCTTCGTTTAGAAACACCACGAAGGTAGCTACACCATACCCTTAATTTCAGAGCGGCACGCGGCTTCGTTTTTTTTATATGCTATTTCGAAATATTAAAAAATATGAAAAAAATATATGATGAAGAAGGGTATAATTAATGAACTTTTCGTCTAAACTAAGCCGCGCGCCGCTCCAATTTTACTCTGTTTTGAAAGACCAGGAACGTAGTTACACCATGCCTTTAATTTCAGAGCGGCGCGTGGCTTCGTTTTTTTATATCTTATTTCGAAGGATTAAAAAATATGAAAAAATATATGATGAAGAAGGGTAAAATTATTGAACTTTTCGCCTAAACTAAGCCGCGCGCCGCTCCAATTTTACTCTGTTTAGAAAGACCACGAAGGTAGCTACACCATACCCTTAATTTCAGAGCGACGCGCGGCTTCGTTTTTTTTATATCTTATTTCGAAAGATTAAAAAATATGAAAAAATATATCATGAAGAGGGGTATAATTATTGAACTTTTCGTCTAAACTAAGCCGCGCGCCGCTCCAAATTTTACTCTGTTTTGAAAGACCACGAACGTAGCTATACCATACCTTTAATTTCAGAGCGGCGCGCGGCTTCGTTTTTTTATCTGCTATTTCGAAATATTGAAAAATATGAAAAAAATATATTATGAAAAGGGTTATAGTTAGTGAACTTTTCGTCTAAACTAAGCCGCGCGCCGCCCCAATTTTACTCTGCTTAGAGAGACCACGTACGTAGCTACACCATACCCTTAATTTCAGAGCGGCGCGCGGCTTCGTTTTTTTTATATCTTATTTCGAAAGATTAAAAAATATGAAAAAAATATATCATGAAGAGGGGTATAATTAATGAACTTTTCGTCTAAACTAAGCCGCGCGCCGCTCCAATTTTACTCTGTTTAGAAAGGCCACGAACGTAGCTACACCATACCCTTAATTTCAGAGCAGCGCGCGTCTTCGTTTTTGTATGTGCTATTTCGAAATATTGAAAAATTCGAAAAAAAAAATATTATGAAAAGGGGTATAATTAGTGAACTTTTCGTCAAAACTAAGCCGCGCGGCGCTCCAATTTTACTCTGTTTTGAGAGACCACGTACGTAGCTACACCATATCCTTAATTTCAGAGCGGCGCGCGGTTTCGTTTTTTTATCTGCTATTTCGAAATATTGAAAAATATGAAAAAAATATATTATGAAAAGGGGTATAATTAATGAACTTTTCGTCTAAACTAAGCCGCGCGCCGCTCCAATTTTACTCTGTTTAGAAAGACTACGAACGTAGCTACACCATGCCCTTAATTTCAGAGCGGCGCGTGGCTTCGTTTTTTTTATATCTTATTTCTAAAGATTAAAAAATATGAAAAAATATATCATGAAGTCGGATATAATTATTGAACTTTCCGCCTAAACTAAGCCGCGCGCCGCTCCAATTTTACTCTGTTTAGAAAGACCACGAAGGTAGATACACCATACCCTTAATTTCAGAGCGGCGCGCGGCTTCGTTTTTTTTATATGCTATTTCGAAATATTAAAAAATATGAAAAAAATATATTATGAAAAGTGGTACAATTAATGAACTTTTCGTCTAAACTAAGCAGCGCGCCGCTCCAATTTTACTCTGTTTAGAAAGACCACGAAGGTAGCTACTCCATATCCTTAATTTCAGAGCGGCGCGCGGCTTCGTTTTTTTTATATCTTATTTCGAAATATTAAAAAATATGAAAAAAATATATTATGTAAAGGGGTACAATTAATGAACTTGTCGTCTAAACTAAGCCGCGCGCCGCCCCAATTATACTCTGCTTAGAGAGACCACGTACGTAGCTACACCATACCCTTAATTTCAGAGCGGCGCGCGGCTTCGTTTTTTTTATATCTTATTTCGAAAGATTAAAAAATATTAAAAAAATATATCATGAAGAGGGGTATAATTAATGAACTTTTCGTCTAAACTAAGCCGCGCGGCGCTCCAATTTTACTCTGTTTAGAAAGGCCACGAACATAGCTACACCATACCCTTAATTTTAGAGCGGCGCGCGTCTTCGTTTTTGTATGTGCTATTTCGAAATATTGAAAAATATGGAAAAAATATATTATGAAAAGGGGTAGAATTAGTGAACTTTTCGTCAAAACTAAGCCGCGCGGCGCTCCAATTTTACTCTGTTTAGAAAGACTACGAACGTAGCTACACCATGCCCTTAATTTCAGAGCGGCGCGCGGCTTCGTTTTTTTATATCTTATTTCTAAAGAATAAAAAATATGTAAAAATTATATTATGAAAAGGGGAATAATTAGTAAACTTTTCGTCTAAACTAAGCCGCGCGCCTCTCCAATTTTACTCTGTTTAGAAAGAACACGAAGGTAGCTACACCATACCCTTAATTTCAGAGCGGCGCGCGGCTTCGTTTTTTTTATATCTTATTTCGAAATATTAAAAAATATGAAAAAAATATATTATGTAAAGGGGTACAATTAATGAACTTGTCGTCTAAACTAAGCCGCGCGCCGCCCCAATTTTACTCTGCTTAGAGAGACCACGTACGTAGCTACACCATACCCTTAATTTCAGAGCGGCGCGCGGCTTCGTTTTTTTTATATGCTATTTCGAAAGATTAAAAAATATGAAAAAAATATATTATGAAAATGGGTATAATTAATGAACTTTTCGTCTAAACTAAGCCGCGCGCCGCTCCAATTTTACTCTGTTTAGAAAGGCCACGAACGTAGCTACACCATACCCTTAATTTCAGAGCAGCGCGCGTCTTCGTTTTTGTATGTGCTATTTCGAAATATTGAAAAATATGGAAAAAAAATATTATGAAAAGGGGTATAATTAGTGAACTTTTCGTCAAAACTAAGCCGCGCGGCGCTCCAATTTTACTCTGTTTTGAGAGACCACGTACGTAGCTACACCATACCCTTAATTTCAGAGCGGCGCGCGGTTTCGTTTTTTTATCTGCTATTTCGAAATATTGAAAAATATGAAAAAAATATATTATGAAAAGGGGTATAATTAATGAACTTTTCGTCTAAACTAAGCCGCGCGCCGCTCCAATTTTACTCTGTTTAGAAAGACTACGAACGTAGCTACACCATGCCCTTAATTTCAGAGCGGCGCGTGGCTTCGTTTTTTTTATATCTTATTTCTAAAGATTAAAAAATATGAAAAAATATATTATGAAAAGGGGTATAATTAATGAATTTTTCGTCTAAACTAAGCCGCGCGCCGCTCCAATTTCACTCTGTTTAGAAAGACCACGAAGGTAGCTACACCATACCCTTAATTTCAGAGCGACGCGCGGCTTCGTTTTTTTATATGCTATTTCGAAAGATTAAAATATATGAAAAAAATATATGATGAAGAAGGGTATAATTAATGAACTTTTCGTCTAAACTAAGCCGCGCGCCGCTCCAAATTTACTCTGTTTTGAAAGACCACGAACGCAGCTACACCATACCCTTAATTTCAGAGCGGCGCGCGGCTTCGTTTTTTTTATATCTTATTTCGAAAGATTAAAAAATATGAACAAATATATCATGAAGTCGGATATAATTATTGAACTTTCCGCCTAAACTAAGCCGCGCGGCGCTCCAATTTTACTCTGTTTAGAAAGACCACGAAGGTCTTTCTAACCAGAGTTAAATTGGAGCGGCGCGCGGCTTAGTTTAGACTAAAAGTTCAATAATTATACCCCTCTTCATGATATATTTTTTCATATTTTTTAATCTTTCGAAATAAGATATAAAAAAACGAAGCCGCGCACCGCTCTGAAATTAAGGGTATGGTGTAGCTACCTTCGTGATCTTTCTAAACAGAGTAAAATTGAAGCGGCGCGCGGCTTAGTTTAGGCGAAAAGTTCAATAATTATACCCGTCTTCATGATATAGTTTTTCATATTTTTTAATCCTTCGAAATAAGATATAAAAAAAGCGAAGCCGCGCGCCGCTCTGAAATTAAGGGCATGGTGTAGCTACGCTGGTGGTCTTTCAAAACAGAGTAAAATTGGAGCGGCGCGCGGCTTAGTTTAGACGAAAAGTTCATTAATTATACCCTTCTTCATCATATATTTTTTTCATATTTTTTAATATTTCGAAATAGCATATAAAAAAACGAAGCCGCGCGCCGCTCTGAAATTAAGGGTATGGTGTAGCTACCTTCGTGGTCTTTCTAAACAGAGTAAAATTATACCCCTCTTCATGATATATTTTTTCATATTTTTTAATCTTTCGAAATAAGATATATAAAAAACGAAGCCGCGCCCCGCTCTGAAATTAGGGGTATGGTGTAGCTACTTTCCTGGTCTTTCAAAACAGAGTAAAATTGGAGCGCCACACGGCTTAGTTTAGGCGAAAAGTTCTTAATTATACCCTTCTTCATCATATATTTTTTTCATATTTTTTAATCTTTCGAAATAGCATATAAAAAAAACGAAGCCGCGCGCCGCTCTGAAATTAAAGGTATGGTGTAGCTACCTTCGTGGTCTTTCTAACCAGAGTTAAATTGGAGCGGCGCACGGCTTAGTTTAGACGAAAAGTTCAATAATTATACCCCTCTTCATGATATATTTTTTCATATTTTTTAATCTTTCGAAATAAGATATATAAAAAACGAAGCCGCGCGCCGCTCTGAAATTAAGGGTATGGTGTAGCTACTTTCCTGGTCTTTCAAAACAGAGTAAAATTGGAGCGGCGCACGGCTTAGTTTAGACGAAAAGTTCATTAATTATACCATTCTTCATCATATATTTTTTCATATTTTTAATCTTTCGAAATAGCATATAAAAAAAACGAAGCCGCGCGCCGCTCTGAAATTAAAGGTATGGTGTAGCTACCTTCGTGGTCTTTTTAACCAGAGTTAAATTGGAGCGGCGCGCAGCTTAGTTTAGACGAAAAGTTCAATAATTATACCCCTCTTCATGATATATTTTTTCATATTTTTTAATCTTTCGAAATAAGATATATAAAAAACGAAGCCGCGCGCCGCTCTGAAATTAAGGGTATGGTGTAGCTACTTTCCTGGTCTTTCAAAACAGAGTAAAATTGGAGCGGCGCGCGGCTTAGTTTAGACGAAAAGTTCATTAATTATACCATTCTTCATCATATATTTTTTCCATATTTTTTAATCTTTCGAAATAGCATATAAAAAAACGAAGCCGCGCGCCGCTCTGAAATTAAGGGTATGGTGTAGCTACCTTCGTGGTCTTTCTAAACAGAGTAAAATTATACCCCTCTTCATGATATATTTTTTCATATTTTTTAATCTTTCGAAATAAGATATATAAAAAACGAAGCCGCGCGCCGATCTGAAATTAAGGGTATGGTGTAGCTACCTTCGTGGTCTTTCTAAACAGAGTAAAATTGGAGCGGCGCGGCTTAGTTTAGACCAAAAGTTCATTAATTATACCCCTTTTCATAATATATTTTTTTAATATTTTTTAATCTTTAGAAATAAGATATAAAAAAACGAAGCCGCGCGCCGATCTGAAATTAAGGGTATGGTGTAGCTACCTTCGTGGTCTTTCTAAACAGTGTAAAATTGGAGCAGCGCGCGGCTTAGTTTAGACGAAAAGTTCATTAATTATACCCCTTTTCATAATATATTTTTTTCATATTTTTTAATATTTCGAAATAAGATATAAAAAAAACGAAGCCGTGCGCCGTTCTGAAATTAAGGGCATGGTGTAGCTACGTTCGTGGTCTTTCAAAACAGAGTAGAATTGGAGCGCCGCGCGGTTTAGTTTAGACGAAAAGTTCATTAATTATACCCTTCTTCATCATATATTTTTTTCATATTTTTTAATCTTTCGAAATAGCATATAAAAAAAACGAAGCCGCGCGCCGCTCTGAAATTAAGGGTATGGTGTAGCTATCTTCGTGGTCTTTCTAAACAGAGTGAAATTGGAGCGGCGCGCGGCTTAGTTTAGACGAAAAGTTCATTAATTATACCCCTTTTCATAATATATTTTTTTCATATTTTTTAATCTTTAGAAATAAGATATAAAAAAAACGAAGCCGCGCGCCGCTCTGAAATTAAGGGCATGGTGTAGCTACCTTCGTGGTCTTTCAAAACAGAGTAAAATTGGAGCGGCGCGCGGCTTAGTTTAGACGAAAAGTTCAATAATTATACCCCTCTTCATGATATATTTTTTCATATTTTTTAATCTTTCGAAATAAGATATAAAAAGAACGAAGCCGCGCGCCGCTCTGAAATTCAGGGTATGGTGTAGCTACCTTCGTGGTCCTTCTAAACAGAGTAAAATTAGAGCGGCGCGCGGCTTAGTTTAGACGAAAAGTTCAATAATTATACCCCTCTTCATGATATATTTTTTCATATTTTTTAATCTTTCGAAATAAGATATAAAAGAACGAAGCCGCGCGCCGCTCTGAAATTAAGGGCATGGTGTAGCTACGGTCATGGTCTTTCAAAACAGAGTAAAATTGGAGCGGCACGCGGCTTAGTTTAGACGAAAAGTTCTTAATTATACCCTTCTTCATCATATATTTTTTTCATATTTTTTAATCTTTCGAAATAGCATATAAAAAAAACGAAGCCGCGCGCCGCTCTGAAATTAAGGGTCTGGTGTAGCTACCTTCGTGGTCTTTCTAAACAGAGTAAAATTGGAGCGGCGCGGCCTAGTTTAGACCAAAAGTTCATTAATTATACCCCTTTTCATAATATATTTTTTTAATATTTTTTAATCTTTAGAAATAAGATATAAAAAAAACGAAGCCGCGCGTCGCTCTGAAATTAAGGGCATGGTGTAGCTACGTTCGTGGTCTTTCAAAACAGAGTAAAATTGGAGCGGCGCGCGGCTTAGTTTAGACGAAAAGTTCAATAATTATACCCCTATTCATGATATATTTTTTCATATTTTTTAATCTTTCGAAATAAGATATATAAAAAACGAAGCCGCGCGCCGCTCTGAAATTAAGGGTATGGTGTATCTACTTTCCTGGTCTTTCAAAACAGAGTAAAATTGGAGCGGCGCGCGGCTTAGTTTAGACGAAAAGTTCATTAATTATACCCTTCTTCAGCATATATTTTTTTCATATTTTTTAATCTTTCGAAATAGCATATAAAAAAACGAAGCCGCGCGCCGCTCTGAAATTAAGGGTATGGTGTAGCTACCTTCGTGGTCTTTCTAAACAGAGTAAAATTATACCCCTCTTCATGATATATTTTTTCATATTTTTTAATCTTTCGAAATAAGATATATAAAAAACGAAGCCGCGCGCCGCTCTGAAATTAAGGGTATGGTGTAGCTACTTTCCTGGTCTTTCAAAACAGAGTAAAACTGGAGCGCCACGCGGCTTAGTTTAGACGAAAAGTTCTTAATTATACCCTTCTTCATCATATATTTTTTTCATATTTTTTAATCTTTCGAAATAGCATATAAAAAAAACGAAGCCGCGCGCCGCTCTGAAATTACAGGTATGGTGTAGCTACCTTCGTGGTCTTTCTAACCAGAGTTAAATTGGAGCGGCGCGCGGCTTAGTTTAGACGAAAAGTTCAATAATTATACCCCTCTTCATGATATATTTTTTCATATGTTTTAATCGTTCGAAAAAAGATATAAAAAAAAACGAAGCCGCGCGCCGCTCTGAAATTAAAAGCATGGTGTAGCTACGTTCGTGGTCTTTCAAAACAGAGTAAAATTGGAGCGGCGCGCGGCTTAGTTTAGACGAAAAGTTCATTAATTATACCATTCTTCATCATATATTTTTTTCATATTTTTTAATCTTTCGAAATAGCATATAAAAAAAACGAAGCCGCGCGCCGCTCTGAAATTACAGGTATGGTGTAGCTACCTTCGTGGTCTTTCTAACCAGAGTTAAATTGGAGCGGCGCGCGGCTTAGTTTAGACGAAAAGTTCAATAATTATACCCCTCTTCATGATATATTTTTTCATATTTTTTAATCTTTCGAAATAAGATATAAAAAAACGAAGCCGCGCACCGCTCTGAAATTAAGGGTATGGTGTAGCTACCTTCGTGGTCTTTCTAAACAGAGTAAAATTGGAGCGGCGCGCGGCTTAGTTTAGGCGAAAAGTTCAATAATTATATCCATCTTCATGATATATTTTTTCATATTTTTTAATCATTCGAAATAGCATATAAAAAAAACGAAGCCGCGCGCCGCTCTGAAATTAAGGGTATGGTGTAGCTACTTTCCTGGTCTTTCAAAACAGAGTAAAATTGGAGCGGCGCGCGGCTTAGTTTAGACGAAAAGTTCTTAATTATACCCTTCTTCATCATATATTTTTTTCATATTTTTTAATCTTTCGAAATAGCATATAAAAAAAACGAAGCCGCGCGCCGCTCTGAAATTACAGGTATGGTGTAGCTACCTTCGTGGTCTTTCTAACCAGAGTTAAATTGGAGCGGCGCGCGGCTTAGTTTAGACGAAAAGTTCAATAATTATACCCCTCTTCATGATATATTTTTTCATATTTTTTAATCTTTCGAAATAAGATATATAAAAAACGAAGCCGCGCGCCGCTCTGAAATTAAGGGTATGGTGTAGCTACTTTCCTGGTCTTTCAAAACAGAGTAAAATTGGAGCGGCGCGCGGCTTAGTTTAGACGAAAAGTTCATTAATTATACCCTTCTTCATCATATATTTTTTTCATATTTTTTAATCTTTCGAAATAGCATATAAAAAAAACGAAGCCGCGCGCCGCTCTGAAATTAAGGGTATGGTGTAGCTACCTTCGTGGTCTTTCTTCAGAGTAAATTGGAGCGGCGCGCGGCTTAGTTTAGACGAAAAGTTCAATAATTATACCCCTGTTCATGATATATTTTTTCATATTTCTTAATCTTTCGAAATAAGATATATAAAAAATGAAGCCGCGCGCCGCTCTGAAATTAAGGGTATGGTGTAGCTACCTTCGTGGTCTTTCTAATCAGAGTTAAATTGGAGCGACGCGCGGCTTAGTTTAGACGAAAAGTTCATTAATTATACCCTTCATCATATATTTTTTTCATATTTTTTAATCTTTCGAAATAGCATATAAAAAAAACGAAGCCGCGCGCCGCTCTGAAATTAAGGGTATGGTGTAGCTACCTTCGTGGTCTTTCTAAACAGAGTAAAATTGAGACAGCGGCCTAGTTTAGACCAAAAGTTCATTAATTATACTCTTTTCATAATATATTTTAACATTTTTTAATCTTAGAAATAAGATATAAAATCAGCCGCGCGTCGCTCTGAAATTAAAGGCATGGTGTAGCTACGTTCGTGGTCTTTCAAACAGAGTAAAATTGGAGCGGCGCGCGGCTTAGTTTAGACGAAAAGCTCATTAATTATATCCCTCTTCATAATATATTTTTTCATATTTTTTAATCTTTCGAAATAAGATATAAAAAAAACGAAGCCGCGCGCCGCTCTGAAATTAAAGGCATGGTGTAGCTACCTTCGTGGTCTTTCTAAACAGAGTAAAATTGGAGCGGCGCGCGGCTTAGTTTAGACGAAAAGTTCATTAATTATACCCCGCTTCATGATATATTTTTTTCATATTTTTAATCTTTCGAAATAACATATAAAAAAACGAAGCCGCGCGCCGCTCTGAAATTAAGGGTATGGTGTAGCTACCTTCGTGGTCTT